>VXAB01012686.1:52967-97529 GCA_013399175.1 Odontophorus gujanensis | reverse complement strand
CCCTCTGCCCTCTCCCGCCCCCGACGGCGCGCCCCGCAGCTCCGACGGCGGGGGGCGGGGCTTACCCGGAGGCGGGCGCCCGGCCCCGCCCACCACGCCGCTGATTGGCCGAGCGCCGCGCCGGAGGGCTGGTGGGCGTGGCGGCGCAGGGGAAGGCGGCGGGGAGGCGCGGNGCTGAGGAGCGGCTTTGAAAGCCTCGCTGGAAATAACGCATCGCCCTGCACGAGCCGAGGGCCAGGGTCCTTCAGGTGCTGCTGCCCTGCACGGGCTCCAGAGTCAACCCCCCCGCAGCCGCTGCCCCTGCGGTGGGTGACGCGTTGGGTGGCACAGAACCGCACGCTGAGAGCCCCGAAGCGCCTCTGCCGCAAAGTGATGTTTGGTCGTTCTGAGAGAGAAAGCCCTGTTGCATCTCAGCTCTTCCCACATAGTGTCCCCGGTTCTATTTGTTTCAGGCAAGCAGTGGAGTGATGGAATTTTCTCGGAAACTGCGAGGCACGGGGCTTTAAAGCACGAAGGCAGTTAACTTTCTAGAGATTGTTGGTATTTGTTGACTGAGAACTACCACTTCTTGAGCTGTGTTGCTCACTCGTTTCTATTTGAGTGTTGAACTCACTCAGAGCTCTTTCTGGGATGATCCGTAGCCCCAGCGTGAGGCTGGCTCCACAGCTTTGGATATGAGCTTCCCCCTGGGTGCTGCTCACTCGTTGTCAGTATGACAGTTGAGGACAATGGCATTCCACTCGTGACTTTGAAATCCACTTGTTCCTTCCCTTCGAAATAACTCTGATGACCCAAAATAATAAAACATGGCACTGTTAGTGTGCAGTGTTCAAGCAAGTTGTTGTACACCCGGAGCACAATTGGGTCAGTGTAGGCAGTCTGACTGAAATAACAAACTTGGGTGTTGAAACTGCTGTGTGTGTGACTTGCTTTGTTTTATCTTGTTTTTTTTTTTGGCAGAGTTGTGTGTATGTTAGGGCTTAAGACATGCACTTTAAGCAGCCAAAAAAAAAAAAAGTTGCTAGCCTAGCTGGTGTTACTGCAGCTAGAGGCCTTTCTGTTGTCAGGATGCAGTGTCAGCTCCATGACAGGCACCTTCCCTTGTGGCTGACACTGGGTGCTGTGGGCAGTTGAGCTGCTGGTTGGAAGTGTTCAGCAGAGGTTTGTGGTTTGTGCCCTTTTCCAGGATTAGGCTTGACCCTCACCTCTCTGGCGTGGAGTTGAGCAATGCAGCCTTCGAGGGATTGGAAAATGGCACTTTCCATATAGTGTCATAGCACTTGTTGCTGTAGTATGGTATCAGATCCCTGTTAGCATCCGTTGCTTGGTGATAGAGGACAAGTTTTATTCTGGGTGTTGCTCCTGTAATGTTTTTCACTGGTGCATTAATGTATCGACTGTAAAGATTTGTGGTCTTGTAGCTGGGATGCTGGAAATACTTTGTAAACATACCCCAGCTGTCATCACTGTGGTTGTACAATGCCTGTTTTGGAACCTTGTAGCGTTAGGATTCCTCTACAGCAACTCCACGTGCGTTGCTTGAACCCCGTGTATGTTATCTCCGCTCCCCGTGTCATCCCCAGCTGCATGCAGGATGGCATCTGGAGCTCGGTGCTGTTTGAGGGGTTCCAGGTTCCCTTTGTGATGCCCATTCCTGTTTACCCGTGCCCTGAGCTGTCCATGGTGGTGGCTGTCTGTGCCCTGGGGAGAACCTGCAGGTCGGGTGCTGCTGTGTGCCCTCACCTCTTTTGCCAAAGTTTGCTTTTGACTTGCTTCGTGTACTGTCTCCAGCAGATCACCTGTTCAGTAACTTACATATTGTAGGGGCTTATGCTGAGATAAAAGGTGCAAACAGGGAAAATCTAGTTCATGAGGGTGCAGACTGCACAGAACCAAATTTCTCATTTTAAACGAGGATAATGGCAATGAAGTCTCCCTTGCCTCCTGTGGGCAGGTGCATAGATTTCCTCAGAAGAGAGTTACAATAGCAATTGGACTTTGAATTTATTTTCCTGGTTGTGTTTGTTTTTCTTTCAGCTTCTTTAAACCTGTGTATTGTAGCAACTGTCTTCCTGGTTTACAAAGGATGCCTGCAGCTTGCTTAACTTAAATCTGTACTTGGAGCTATCAAATGAGTGCTGTGGAGTGATGTGAGGCTTTATGTACTCTGAGATGAATGTGTAGTCCCTTCACAATTCAGTCCCAGCGAATCAGGCTCCTCTTTGTACTTCCATGTTAATTTGACACTAGCTTTGTATCCGTGTTCTTGCTGTGCTCTTCAGATAAATAAAACCTTCTTTTAAGCCTCCTCAACTGTAGTATCTTTTCAGGCAAGCTGAAAGGCAGTGATTTTACATGGACTTATTTTTTTCTGCATTTCGTGTGAGATAGATTTTAGTAAACTGGGAGAGAAACATTTCTATTTCCTTTCTCCTCTGTTTCCCCTATTTTTCTACACTGGTTAACAAAAGTCTGTTTTACACAGCTACCATCACTAACAGCCTTGGGTGCATCCAACAGGCCGTGACATCAGCACTGGCTGTGGAGATGTGGATTCCTGAAGAGGTACCATGGGCAGCTATACTTTTCTCAGCCAGTGGTGGGCTTTTAACAGTCATTTAATGCCTTTGAGAATCTCAGCTTGAATTTGTCCCTCTTTTCCTTCCTTTTTGACCGTATACTGCTTATTTCGAGCAGTATCTTCTTTCTAAGCCATGATTGAGAGTTCCTTTATTATTTTTAAATAGTTTTTTATTTCTTAGTTGAGCATTTCTCTTTAGGTTTGGAAGCTACTTGTGGGCATTGGAGCTCAGTGCCTCAGACCTTTGGAACTATATGGGTGTACAGGGAATGGCTACCTTGATATCTCTGTTAAATGTGTGCTAAATGGACTGCATCTGGTGATCAGACACACGTTTTTTAAGCTATTTACCATATTAGGTTTGGACTTCATGTCTTTTTCAGGGCGCCTCACAGCATCTGCTTCAGGTTATCGAACTCGCCGCTGAGAGCTGTTGTTTTTATGTGAAGAAATATTTCAGCAATGTTTTGACAGGGTCACATTGTACTGGAACTAAATTGGGTTTAGACACTCAGGCGTTTCTTTCAGTTGTCTGAAAAGCTTCAGAGATGGAAACCAAGAATTTGGCTTTGCAGCACAGTTTGAGGATGTGTAGAAAGTTCCTGTTTCTGTCAACATCCCATTACACAAGTGAAAAGCAAAGGTTTGGGGGTTTTTGTGTAACACTGGGAACTTTGCAGTCTGAAGTGATTGTCATGACACATTTTGAGAATGTTGTTTAGTGGATTAAGTAAGATCATTGCTAAGGACAATAACGTGTTTTCATATTTAACAAGATACTGCTGCTTGCTAATGGAAAACACTTAAGCGTGGTCAGGCTTTATATTGAATTTTGTAATAGTGGTTTAGTACAGAGGCTTGTCAATGTAGGTCATTGGGCTTTCTTGTTACAGCATTTACCAGGCAGCTAAAAGCCAATTGAGTTGTTCTTGCAGCATTTTTCTCCACCTCAAAGCTAGCTAGAGGAAGTAATTCTGTTAGACCTGGGTTTGGCTTCTAAAAATTGAGCACAGTTTATCTGATTGGCAATGCTCAGGGCGATTTGCCAGCGAGAGGTGTCTGATTGAACAGCCCTGCAGCCTTGGCTTAGAGTCTGCACTTCTTGCTGTGGTGCTTGGGTGCATGGCCGGAGGTTTGTGAGGTTGTGTGGAGCAGTGCTGGGGCCTCAGGGCTGTGTGGTGGTTGGTGCTTGCAGTGCCAGCTCCTTGTTGGTGTAAAGGTGTAGGTCTTAAACACAAACAGAGCTCTGTAACGAGGAGTCTGAAAAAAAGCCCCAGTAAAACTTGTATACTGGGATTGAATTTGTTTCTGATTCATTGTGTTGTATTAGTTGGTTCGGTTGAAGACCTAAATAGATCAGTCATAAAATGTGGCCAAGGCGCAGTGTTCCTCTCTCCTAAAACAATTGCATCAGCAAGCAAGTAGAAGCTCTGATTTTGCTTTTTGTTCCCTGTCTCTCTCTACCTTGGAGAAAGCTGCAGTGAGTAATGTTTGTTCAGTTCCATGTTGCTGCTAGCTGCAGTGCCCGTGTTTGCATTCAGCTGAACTCCCAGGCGAGGGCTTGTTGCAAGGCTGAAGGTTTCTTTGCACCTCCTCAGTCAGTGCTGCTGCATGCAGTCCTGCCCCCCGCTCAGCCCTTCATTTTTCGATCTACCAGTTGTTTTTTTCCCTCTTCCTGCTATGTATTAGCGTTCTCTTTTCCTGGTGTGTTGCTGCTCTGCTGTTTGTTGCTGTTCTGAGCTGTAAGAGAGCTTGATGGATTTGAAAACTCTTCCTTGCAGCCGCTGTGGGTGAGGGGCAAGGCTGGTGGTACCTGCAGCAGCTGTGATGCTGTGAGATCGATAATTCCTAATTGTAAAGCAAACTTTGGGGTGTGTGTAGGCGTGCTGCTGTGTGCGCCTGTGGAGCAAGGAGGAGCAAGGGGCCTGCAGGCAGACAGCACTTTGTGTGCATGGCTCAGATTCTTGGAAGCAGTAGAGCAGAAAGGGACTGTGACAGACGTGACTTCTGTGTCCCCGTGATGGGTTCAGGAGTAGAGCAAGACGAGGCCACGGAGAAGCGCTGCTGCAGGCTCAGCAGTTGTGGAAAGGCCCTTGGACTTTTTTTTAGAGCTGGGGATTGGCACAGCTGGTTCCAAGAGTTCAGAACTTCAGATACTGAGTGAAAGAGGTAAAATCCCCTGGTGAATACCAGGAAACCGGCCTAGAAGGTGTGAGAAATTGGGCAGTCTGCTTTCCTGGCTTCAACAGAAGCTGGTGGGGGGGGGACGGGGGCAGCTCCCCAAGGAGCACGCTCCTCGTGCTTCCTGGGGCAGAGGCTCCAGACACAGCCTCCTTCAGTAACGCTGGCTGGCAGGGTGTTGCTTGTTTTGCAGCTGCAGCATATGATTCCTGCCCAAGTACAGCGTTGTGCATGTGTCCACCGTGCGCTGCAGTTTTAGGGAACTGTTTGCCAGTTTCCAAGACTGTTCTGGTGCCAGGGCCGGCAGTTCTTCATCAGTGCCAAGTGTGGGTTGGTGCCTTGGCACTACTGTGGGACTTCCAGCCTCCCTTGGGGGTTTGTGTATCACAGAACGTCTGTGCACGACAGACATAAACCCATGCATTGCACTTACTGTACAATTGGTAGAGAACTTGGTGAGAGTTGACAAGAACTCCATCTCCTTGGGTTGGCACTGATGAGATGTAGTAGAATTTCAGGAACGGAGTGACTTAAATATGTGAGTTTGGGGTTAGCCTTTAGTCTGCATTCCCCAAGGTGTCAGATCTCTGATGTGTTGTGGTTTCCCATGAAACTTCTAGTTTTAGCTTTGTGTTAGGGGGTCAGACCTCTCGTTCTGTATTTGATGAACGGCGTTTTAATTGTATTCGTTATGTGGAGCTGCTGAGGAAGTTATTGTCAGTGTTTGATTCCTACCATTTAGATTATTGAGAAATACAAATTGTCTTAAGTTTAGTGGGAATTGATAGTTGCCTCATTAAGTAAAGCTAAACAAAATAGCATTCTGCTTGCTAGTTAATTAAAATTAAATTTGGTTGATCTAAGCATTGTATTTGGTTTCCACTGTGTTTGTTGACTAGTGCCTGGAAATGTAGAATTGGCTGTGGGTGTTATATGAATATTTGGCTACACTAAGGATGTTCCCCACTTTTTTGTCCTTCAGCTTACTGAGTTTTTTGGTCCTATTCATAAAATTGGAGAAAGGAGGTGGGCAGTGGATGGGGATGCAGATCTTTCCCTCTGCTCCAGCACGGGGGCAGAATTCTGAAGAACACGGTGGGTTTGCGTGTATGGATTCACTTTGTGCTCACATTCATTAGCAATTTAAATTAAAAGGATTCCTTCTGACTTAAGAGTAACATATTTTATTTGATTAAAGAGCAAAACCAAAAACCAAACGCAGACCTAACCAGAGACACCCCCTGGTCCTGGCAGTAGCTTGGAGAGATGCTGTGCAAGGACGCTGTGCTGCATGAGTGCCCATCTGTGGCTTTCTGAGCCCAGCCAGGTGGGATGTGGGTAATTAAACCTCACGTTTTGACATAACAAACTCTTGCCCAGGCACTTGTTTTACTGCGGAATGGGACGTGGACAGATGTGGTGGTGACCAATGCTGGCTGCATTCCTGCTGTGCTGGGCTCAGCTGGAGTGCTGGAATGCTATTCAGAGCGCGACCATTTGCCACAGCGTGTGACAGCTACTGCAGCAGCTACTTTGCAAAGGATAGAATGTGTTCTCAGCATCTGAGGTCGGAATGCTTCTGTGTATCAAATTTTTGCTTTTAAGCATTCTGGGTGCTTGCACATCAAGTCCTGTGCAAGACCTGAAGAGAAAAATGAAACAGGAGCAATAGGTTTTCGTAGCATGGGCTGCGTTTGAGCAGTGCTCATGTGCATATATAGTCTCCTGTTTCCCCTCGTTGTTGTTTGAGACCATAACTTTCAAGGCACTGTGGAGAGCCTGTTCTCTTGGTTTAAAATAAAGAAATGGGGTTAGTTTTTGGAGTGCAGTGTCATTAAAAATGCCTGACTTTGTAGGTAGGATTTTGTTACCTGCTTGCTTGGCATTAAAGGTTATTGCAGCAAGGCATCCTTAACACATGCTTAACCTTCAATTGTGTGCTTTCTTTGCATTGGTTTGGATTGCTCACGTGCTGAAAGTTTGGGGATATGAATCCTGCACTGAGACAAACAGTGACGTTAGCTTTTGTTTTGTTTTGTTTTTCCACAGGGTGGGAACATGTGTTATCTTGTTGGAAGTCAATGGAATTGCTTCCTAATATCACTGCAATCTGGCAGTTCTTACTTTCTGTTTAAGGGTGGTTACAAATTAGCCTTGATTGCTCTGATAGTTCTTGAATTGCTTTTATCACATTTCATCTGAATGCTCTTCTTGTTGAAACTTGATCTAAAGAAAATACTAATGTCGTTCGTGTCAAACTTTGGGTTGAAGTTTTCCTTTCCTCTGTGGAAAACTCTTATTTCTCTGAGTAACTGTTTTCTTGCTGGATTTTTTTTTTTTAATGCTTACAGTTTATTTTGCCCCAGGGAGTAGAGATTCTTTCCCTGGTGAGCCTTGTTAAGTGAAAATAAGGCTTTGCGTAAGCGCAGATATTGTACCTTAGCTCTTCGTGCAGAAAGGCTTTGTAGTGTGTGTACTACTCTAATCCTGAGGATGCAGTGGGTTGGAGGAGAGGCACTAATGTAACGTGCCTGCGTTTCTGTGGGTAGTTCTGGTCGGCAGCTCCCAGGCAATGACTTGTGATGGGACTTGTGCACACAGCTCTCAGATATCCTTCAATCCTCTGCACCTCTTCTTAGAGGCATTCCAACAAACATAGGATGGTGGAGCATCAGCCTGTGACCCTCTGGGAAGAAGGAGCTGCGGTGCTTTGGGAGTCAGAGCTGAGGGTGTAAAGCTTGCTCAGAATTACCCCAGCTGGGTGGAAAACGGAGGATGTGCAAGCAGGCTTTGGTGCTGCGCTGGCGTAGGTCGCTTGGTGCTGTTGTACTAAACACAAAGTCCTGCTTCAGTCTTCACTACATAGCTGAAGTCCTGAAAGAGGTTGTTAGTACTGTGGAGATGGAGGCTTTAGTTCTGAGCCGTGTTAAAGGGTTCTTGAATCCCTGAGGTTTTGGCTTTGTAGCAAATGATTCTTTGTGCCTGAACTGTATGTTGCTCTTCCCTTCTGCTGATCTACTTATTATCATAATATAACAGTTTCTTGGGCAAAAAAGAAAAACAAAAAACCAAGCCTGTTACTTAGCTGCTGCCATCACTGTAAGGAAAATAAAGCAGTTTTCAGTCTGTAGTGCTGCACTGCATAATTCACAGGCTTGTTGCGAAGTTCAAGCAGCAAGCTTTGTTTTCTGTTGGGTTTCAGTAGTACTGAGGAACTGGGAATTATGTTTTTTCTTTTTTTTTCTTTTTTTTTTTTTCTTTTTCTTTCAATATTGAAATAAGTGTCCGCAGTGATAAAGCACAATGTCTTTGTTTTCTTAGTCTAGGAAATCACAGCCAGGGTTCCCACTCAAGACGCTCCGATGTTGCGTTGGCTGAGTGCTGGCTCTCTTGCACTGCCTAAGGTTGTGTTGCTGTATGTGCTTTTTTCTTTTAATCCTTACTGGCATTGAATCTACCCTGCAGACAAAGAGCAGACAATGAATAGGAGTGAACAACACTTGTGAGCAGGAGGAAACTGGGTCAGTTCCAAGCTCACGCGGGTGTAGGTATAACATCGATGAGTCTGGAGGGGATGAGGAGAAGTGGGCTGCTGACATTCCTGAAGGCAATGTGAAATCTTTTGATGGATTTTTAGGGTCGTTTAGCATAACTCAGTATGACAGAACACTGAGTAATACACAGTCTTCATTAGTTATTCATTAGAATTTACAGTTTTCAGCTGGAGTGCTGTCACAGTTTTAATTACTTCATGAATTGGCATGCTGAGGTCATGCAGGAAATTGGAATGCCTGTAGTATGTGTTATTTATTTATTGGAACTTGCTTGTTCCTACTAAGTGGTATTGTATCTTCGGGATCTCTGATTTTGAGGTGCTGGTTGTGTTTGGCTCTGAAGAGAGGCACCACGGACTAATTGTGCTCATAAAGCTTAGCGTGGGTCAGGGTACACAGAATCAGTAACAATAAGAAGAAACCATTTTGTACTTGAGTGCATTTATTCTTAAGTGTGTTAAAATATGAAATGATAGTGGGACATGTAGGTACAGATCTGAAGCACGCAGATTTCCTATTACAAAAATAAGTAAGACCTGTTGGACAAGTTGAAGAAAATCTGAATGAGAAGAGTTACTGGCCCAAGCACTTGTAGCCGGTGTGTTTTCCTTGCTGCTTAATCACCTTTCAATAACAGTAATTGCTTCTTCAGAATATTTTCTTGCAGGTTGATTCATCTGGTTTGATTCAATGAGCAACTCTTACATTGAGAAAGCAGGAAGCAGTTTTGTTTTCCTTTAGTCTGTAAACAAACATTATGGCAGAGGATCTGCCAGGTCCAGTCTTGAGAAATCTGAGCAAAATGAGCGACGTACATGAAGTACACACCACCTCCATTGTTCTTTACAGTTTCAAGTACATGACTTTGTACGTGAGCTTGTCTTTTCCAGTGCATGCCTTTCAGTTACAGTAATAGTTTGTAATTGAAATAACATTAAACGCTGGCTTTGTGCATTTAATCAAATTTTAATTTCATACAAATGAATCACAGCAGACAAGAACAATTAGCATAGAAGATGAAGAGTGGCATTTCTTTGTCTTCAGAATGAAACGGATTCAAATGCTAGCAGTGTAAACACTAAAAACTGGCTTCCATCTGTAGCACTGGCTGCCAAAAGAGTATCTTAATGTGTCAGACTTCACTGGCTGACGAATCTCTAAATTAATGAGAAATTAAGTCATAGCAACCAGAAGAACTCAGACCCTCATCATCAGTGACTGCATTTGGAGTTTAATCTTAATGTCAGAGCTCTCTTGAAAAGGGTAGTATGCTTCTGGGCTTTGGTTCAGAGCAATAGCTCCCCTGCTGCACTGCTTCATACATGTGCCCACCTCTTCAGCTGGGGGCTGCCATGGCTCTGGGTTCCTGCACCACTCCTGGCTGGTGCATCTGCATTAGGAATGCATGGCTTAAAAGTGAGGGAGTGTGTCAGTGACACGTTGCTGGCTTGGAAAGTCTGCTTTCAGTATTTGTTTTTCACCGGATTCTGTGGATGGCAAATGTCAGTGCCTTGGCTGGAATTTAGATTCTGAAAGTTGCAGTGTATTCACAATACTCCTTACAGGAGGTGTTTGTTACACATGCACCTGAGAGCAGATTCTGGCGTTTCTGTTGCATGTTAAATTTTGTTGGGTGAGTTTCTTTCCTTCTACATCTCAGACTTGAATTGAGGGAATATAGATGGTCCCGTAAGACAGCAGCAAAGCATTTTCAGTCACTCACTGGCTTGTTTTCTCAGAAGGGCTTTGATGGCTCTGTAGTGCTTGTAGGTAGAAAGGTGTCTGCTTGGGCCCATGTATAATTGGCTTCTGTCACTTGGTAGAAAATTTTTGGAGCTTGATGGTTTTTGCCCTTTCCAAATAATTATTTCCACCTCTACCTCTTCTCACACCCCTGTGGTGACATGTCCTGGCCCATTTTGAAAGCTTTCCTCATGGCAGCTGGATCGAGGTCGCAGTGCCATGCTCAGGGCTGGCAGTGGTGGCAGGGGGACAAGCTGTAGCTGACATGGCTTGAAATTAATGTGGACAAATGCCATCCAATTTCATCTGAAGCTTGCTGGTTCAAAGTGAGCTCATCAAATTCATTCAGAAAACTGAACTCGCAAGGTGAACTTGTATTGAATAACACTTTGTTTCTTGTGGCTGTTACGGTCTTGATTTGATATTGGAAGCTCACAATGAGATTTACTGTGTTGAGAAGCGATCGCAAGTGCTGCATATAGATCCTCTCAGCATTGCTTTCATTTACAACACTTCTGTTGAGTAACTAGTTGTCCCTGTGCTTTCTGCCTAGAAAAGGGGAGAGATGAGTAAGATAGTAGTTCTATTTAAAATGAAAACAGGAGGTGTGCTTGTCCAAATGCACCTCTGGGAGGCTTGAAGTAGAAAACACGGGCTACGGTTAGCATAGGGCCCAGGGCAGCATGCTGCAGGAGCCATGAACTGGGATTTGCCTGTGCTCAGGCCCCAGAAGGAAAACATTCTCAGTTATTCAGATTAAATGAGATAATTGGACCTGGAAGGACTTCCTGCATTGTTTTATAATGGAGAAAAGGTGCTCACTGCATGAAACCTGTGCAGCTGTGCTGGGGTTCAGGACAGGTGGGTGGGTGGGTGTGCTATCCATCTGTCATGAAGTCTTTCTGGTTGATAACACTTGCTGTAAGTGACCACTTTGAGTACCTAGCAGAAAATCTGAAGTTAGTGCCCCATAACGCAGGGGGGAGGAAACCAGTTGAGCCCTGTGTTGAAATCTGTGATGAGTGCAGTGAGACATCTGGCATTCAGCGTGGAATTGGGAACGTTTTGGTGGGAAGAAAGGTTTTCTATAGAAGCATAAACAGCCACCTTGAAAACTGCTTCCCATAGGAAACCAGGATTCTGTTACCAGGAGTGTGTTGAGCTTGTAGAGCTGATACAAAGCCTGTCAATTTATGGTGTGTATAGTAGAGAACTATGGGTGATGCTGTTTCCATTGTGCGTTTGCTACCCTTCTTCCCAACAAATGCCAGATAAAATGAGTTGAGAAAGCTGGAGGGTTGCACTGTGCTGTGTTTTTGTTTGCTGGTGCTAATACACCTCGGAGCAGAGCTGTGCAGGAAGTGTTGCAGGATGCAGCGTGCTGCTGTGCCTGTGGTGCTCTGACAGTGACAAGGGCTTGGCTGCAGAGAACCAGGCTTTGGAATTAATGGGCAAGGAGTGTGCCCGATAGGTCCAGCCACAGGGTGAGCCCATTTGGTGAGTGAGAGGCAGTTGGATTTCCTCAGCAACTGCATCTTATTTGTCTTTGCGTTGAACCACAGCAGGCAGCAAATAGAAGCAAAATGATTTAGAGGAACCTCTTCCAGAGACCTCATGGTGAATGGGGTGCTTGAGTAATGCAGGGAGGTGTGAGCTCAGCGCTAAGAGTGCAGGAAGCAATACTGACAGTGTTTTCAGAACACAGCTTCCCATTTTGCACTGGGCTCTGCCTTCATAAACATGTTTGTACGCCCCATGCATACACATTGTTCATAGAGGAGTGTCTGTACCACAGGAAGTAACGACACTATGGCATGTAGGTGGCATATTTTAATGCCCGTGATTTCAGGACAGAGTCATTACTTACCTGACCCAGCTGTGTGTAATTGTACTTAGAGTGGTAGTAGCATGTATGGAAGCGTGCAAAGACCACAGGTGCTCTTTACAGGCAGTGTAATGGAGACCTGTAGCTGGGTAGAATGCCGTCTTTTATGGGAAAACATCTACCAAGGGCTCATTGCTTGGAATGGCAATAAATGAACTTTAAGAAACCTAACGCTCCGTGCTGATATGTACAAATATGGGAAAACAAATTGCCACTATAGTGATGGTGTAAGGGGAAACAATTTTAAACTGTAAGAGTGGAAATTTAGATTAGAGGTTAGGGGAAGTTTTTCCACTTAGGGAAGTGAGGCTCTGGTGCTGCTGCTCAGAGAGGCTGGGGACACCCCATCCTTGGAGGTGCCCAAGGCCATGGATGGGGCCAGGGCAGCCTGAGCTGGGGGGAGCAACTAGTCCATGGCAGGGGTTAGGGCTGGCTGGGCTTTGTGTTCCCTTCCAGCTTAAGCCACTGTATGGTTCTGTGACTGAGCTGTGCTGTTGGGAGCAGGCTGGGAGTCTGCTGGAGTTCCTAGCAATTCTGTGGCCTGACTGTGTTCCAAGTAGGTGGGGTGTTAGGAGGATGTACCCTAGGAACATGTCCGGGCTTTGAAGACAAATGGGTACTGTTAAATTTGGAGTTGATATATGATTTTAGTCTAATACCCAACTAGAAACTTGATATCCTATACCAGTTATGACTTATAGGGATACAGCTATAATTGAAGGCGAGTGATGGCTTATTTTATTATGTATGGCCATGATGTCCAAGTACTTAAATGCATCCTCTGCTTCAGTGTGGTTTAAATGTATGTTTCAAGAAGGTAACCATTGCAATTAGAGCTTCTTCTCTTAAGCTGTTAACTGTGGATGGGAGAATACGTACCTGTATGGTGAATTTTTAGATTCCTTCCCCCCACGCTAAGCAAAAGTTATTACTTAGTTACCTACTTCATTAGATCAAAATCAGCCATGCATTCACCTCTTTACAAACCATTGTTTGATTAAAAAGAGATACATATTTAATAAGGAGAAGTGCTGGTTTTCTAAACATATCGTAACCAGTGTTACTGTAACTGAGTGAGGAAAAGAAGTGCAAATTGTTGAAAAGTGTTCTCAGGAATACTGAGAACCAACACCATGCAGAATGGATGCATGTGATGGAGCAACAAAGGTCTGATATTCCTGAGATAAACTGAGGGACAGAAATTTAAGCTGAATCATTAGGTTCTGACATTTGATAGATGGAATTGGTATATATACATAAAAAACTTTGAAAAATTGTACTTTTTATGATGCTAATTAGGACTGACAGAATAATTATGGCAAGTAGGCAGTGCTGTTGTAACAGCAAGCATTACGTGTTTGCAGATATTGACAGTTTCTTTTGAAGGATGTGCTGATAGGTGGGAATTCTACAATAGAGCTTAAGCTAGAAAGTGAAAACAGGTTCAGCGATATGGAAATCATTTCACAAATACTGTACTTGATATGGCTTTAAATTGGATTGGTCAGTTGTGTGTGTCTGGTTGGGTCCTGGCCCGTGTAACGGTTGGAGTGGAAATGGTGTTGTGAATTTGTTGTGTAATGGCAGCACTTATCAGCTGCCATGGCATGTTTTTGTTAAACCTCAGTTCTGAGAGAAGTGAGCAAGCTATCTTAGTGCTGTAAATGGGGAACACTGTTCCCGGCTGCTTCAGGATCTTGCAGCTCTCACTTCTCAATCTGGAGCTGGGATTGGGAAGGCTTTGTGAATGTGGATTTCCCTTCCTTCTCTTGTGGTAGAGACACCAACTTATTTGCTGGTGTGTGAACGGAGCAGAAGTGAGAGTATGGTATAGTTGTCTTGATAATCCATTTTAGAAACTGAAGAAAATGTGTTGTTCTAAAATGATCAACTTGTATTCTTGTTAGTATTTCATAAGTGGAAAGCTTACCACTCAGTGATATCCATATGCTTTCTGGGTGAGGCTAATACAGAAGTAGCAACTGGTAGATCAGAGCACTGCATTTCATAGTGAGAGCTGAATTGAAGCATCAGTGACTGCACGAGCTAAAAATCTGCCAGGTAGATCTAATGTGTATTTTTGGTTAGGAGATATTTACTCTGACTGTGTGATAGAATTCTTTCACGAACCCTGGAAGCAGACCCTCCTGCAAACATCCAGTTGAAAATATGAAAGTGATCAGAACTTAACAGAGCTTAGCAGGCTGAGTTATCTGGAGCTCTAGCACATTACACTGCAGCAGTACATTACACGGTGACCAATTTATGTATATTACATTCAAAACAAAACACAACTTCCCTCTTTTGCAGAGCTCCGCTGCACCCCAGGGCAGTTTGCTTGTCGGAGTGGTACCATCCAGTGCATCCCTTCCAACTGGCAGTGTGATGGGTGGCCCACCTGCGAGGACGAGAGCGACGAAGTTGACTGTCCAGGTAAGGCTGCTCTTCTCAGTGCCACTTTGTTTTCCAGCAGTACTAAGGCTTCTTTTATTTTTGATTTACTGTAGGATCATTTGCTTCTTTTTTATTTGAAAATTGGGACTCTTTGGTAGGACTGTGCCTTTTACTAATGAACTTTTTTGATTTGTGTGCCTTACTCTACGTACCTGTCTTCAGTTGACTGCGTTGTACTTTGGTGCTGACAGTCTGTAGGTGTGCTGGCAGCGAGCAGGGTTTCAAGGCTGAAAAAGAGACTTTCTTTGCAGGGAAGAATCATGTTGCAATTAAACTGAAATGACACATAAGCCTGAGGTTAAGTTTTGAATTACAGTTTGTGTTCCATGAGTGCATCACTCAGACTGCTCTAGGTGACATTGCTGGACTATGCAGAGAGCTTCCTTTATTGCTACCTGTTCCGATTACACTTCATGTGCTTAAGTGGAGAACTTTGTTCTGCCAAACAAACTGATGTATTTACTCTTCATGAGCTCATATATGTTCTAGGGGCCAATTACAAGCAGCAGTTCTCTGCTGAAGCTGCCAGATACTGAGCTGCCTTTAGTTTCGTTATTTTTTTAATAATAATTAAAAAAAGAACAATTTGAACATAGAATCACAAATATGAACATTCTCATTTGTGTTCTTTACACACTGGCCAATGTAATTCTTTTCTGATGTATCTTAGAAGTAAAAGGACCTATCGTTTTATTCGTTTGTTTTCTGACAGTGGTGAAGCAGGAATCTGAGAGCATAGCTTAGAATTCAACTGTGGCACAATTGAAAACTCTTACCTCTCCAGCATGGCTACGCTGTGTTCAAAAACTGTTTTATGAAGCTCTTTGCCTTTGAGGTACTTAATTTGACTGGGAGAGAATCACATTCACATCACAGTGTTCAGTCTGTCTGTGGTCATTCTGAGTTTCAAGCTATTTTAGTTGCAGAGGTGCTACCAAATAGTAGCATCGGTGTTTTACAGGAGCAAGCTGTTCTAAATAGTTGTATTTTTTAAGTGGAAATAGTAAAGCAAATCTAACGTTAGTGTTTGAAACTTTGCACTCGTTAGCTGTCTCCCCACTGTGTGCTGCACACGGATAATTAAAAGAATGTGCTCAGTGTTGTTTTTTTTTTTTAGGCTTGTGGCTGGTTTCTGTGAGTGGGTATGTTTGCAGCGGGTGGAGAGAGGAACTTCCTAGTTTCTGAAAATTAAGCCATGCCATTAATGCAACTTCTGTTTGAGGCTGTTATTCAGGATGTGGATGTCCTTAAAGACAGATGCTTTTATAGTTGTGCTGTCATTCTTCCTCCTTATTAGCTATTTTTGACCAAATATGAAGAGCTGGGGATCTGCAAGTTCTGGAGGTCAGTGAAAGTCAATAGCTCATTAAAAAGTCACATTAATGTTTGGATTTACTCAAAAAGCTCTGGTATTGAAATATCCCACGTGTCCGAAACGATGGTTTGCCTACAGGATCAGTGAGCACGCTGAAGCTGTTGCATGATGTTTGCAATGGGAGGATGATGACTCATTGACTGGGTCTATGAAGAGCATTAAGGCTAGGGCAAGGATTTTACAGAAGTGCAGTTTCTCAGTGGATGGGCTCAGCCTTTGGGGTGTAGGTCTCATTGGGCTGTCTGGCCTGTTGTGGTGGGAAGACCTTCAAGGAATGACAGCAAGCATGTGGGAGAGACTTGATTCCTCTCTGTGTTCATACACAGGAATAGGAGAGTAACTGACATAGAGAATATTAGAGGGGAAAATGATGGAAAGCATAGAAAAGGAAAGTGCTCCACTTGGTGAAAAGATTAATTGGATAAGTAATTGGTGGAAAAGGCTGTGCAAAGTTAAAGCAACCAGCAAGCTGGGTGTGGCAAGAAGTGAGATATTTGCACAGTAATGCAAAGAGGCAGCCAGCAAACCAGAGGAACGGGAACTACTGGTGTAGGTCATAAAACTCTATTATACCTGTAACAGAAATTTAGTGGGATAGCATTGTGACCTGAAATGGGCGTTGAAGGGCATATGCTATGTGAACTGTCAAGAACAGGGACGAGTGTGTGTGCTGCTGTGCATATGGATGGTATGTTGGAGTATGAAGAAGGACAAAATGAATTCAAGTAATGCTGCTGAGGCCAAGTTAAGCTTGGAAGAGCATGTATTTCTCAGGCTGGGGAAAGTCATGGGACCGACCAACTGCTGAGACATTGATTGGGAAACTAAAGCAACTAATAATAGTAGCACAAAGTCATACTCAGGAGTGATAACTTTCTTCTTTGGCCTCTGAATTTACAAGACGTGATGCAGCTTTAAATTTAGAAAATACCTTTAAATTCAAATGAGTAATTGTGGGATGATTCAGCTAAATTTAAATACTTTGTAATTAAGGTTCTTAATTTCAATAAAGGCAAACTGAACACTAAAAGAACAAGTTAGTGAAACCACTTGGGCTTGTGAAACTTGGAGAATTAAAACGTCTTCAAATTAAAAGGAATGGAATCTCTCTGAAGCATTAAGAGAAAGCTTGCAAGGAAGGGCTCAGAGTGTGATTGCAAAGCTTTTCACTTTCCAGCCTTTGAGCTGCTAATGGCACACTGCAACGTGAGCAACTCAAAAAACATCGGTGGTGGTGAGTTAGGTTTCTGCGGTTCTGATGAGGGTGTGTTTCAATGACTACTTTGTCATTTTGCTATTTGCAGTGATTTAATATAGGGCCACTGGAAGTTATTTGGCACCATTCACGTTTTTTCAGCCTGATTTCTTTCACGTTAGTAATAAATCTCCTGTTGAATTAGGAGAATTGTCCAGTAATAAAATTGTTTGGTGATTGTGTGTTGTCTGAAGTACAGGAAGCATCCCAAACCATAATACTACTTTGTTAGGATCATTTCTTTTAACATCTTCTCCAGAACAAAATTAGGTGAGACATTCATTCATAGGCAGTCTGAATGAGTATATTAAATGTTTTTTTTTTTTTTTTTGGTCAGACCACATGTGTACAAAATATACAGCCAGAAGTTTTAGGGGAAGGAAGATGTCTCCAGCTGAGATTGCTCATACAATGTGTTCTTCTTCCACAAATTATCACCTGTCTTTCTATTTGCTCATGGCCAGGAAGCTTCAACACTCCTTCCAGAAGTGTTCCAACCCTATGCTTCTTTGCTTAATGATACATTGGGAAAAGCATTTCCGTTGGTTAGTCTTTCATTTCCTTTCTTAATTGGAGTGTTTGTTCATATATTATGAACTACAGTGTACTGAGATCTTTAAACTGTTGGCATTGACATACATTTTAGTACATCTCCTTCCCCCTCTGCTCCCTTTCTAAAAAGACTAAATAATGATAAATAGCCTCTGATGAATTGCATGCCTTTTCTGAAGGCATGCTGAACTCCTACGTGGAGCATCATTTTTCTTTTCCCTTGTGGTGTTTGAGCTCCTTACTGTCAGGGCACTCCATGGGTTTGACTGGTGCTCAGTACAGCAGGATGCTGGGCTGTTTCATCTGTTTCCCAGTCTGGCACAACTGAGTGGAGCTGTCAGACCTGAGAGGAATCACCCCTCTCTGTGGACATCTGAACTACATTTCCAAATCTTTAGGTGTGAAATTGGATTTAATCCTGAACTTCTCTCACCTCTCAGGTTACCAGATTGAACTAAAAGCTTTCAAAAGGTTCGGTAGGTAATGTGGTGGAAGGAGAGTTTGAGGGCAAGGGAAAAAGGTAGCTTTCATATTTCATTTTGACACACTTTGAATGGAGAGGTGTGCTGGAATTCCCTGTTTATGAGGGAAATGCAGATTCCAGGTCTAGTGCTTTGAGTGTCCAAAAGGAAATGTCAGAAGCCTGTCCTCCCAAGTGCTTAAAGCTAGGCAGCGTACCCTTTGCTTCAAGTGTAGCTCCTCTTGCATTTAATTGCAGCTGCAGACCAGACCTATCTTAATGGTACATCCATCCTCATGAAGTGCTTGGCTGGAGTGACTTGTTTGCTATGGCACAGGAACTCTGGGAAACATTGCTTCTTCCCAAAATCCCAGGATTCACCCTGCATGAGTCCTGACCCTACACATACTTCTCTTAATACTTCAGGCTCCTTTCTTCTGTGTGCCCTTTTTTTCTGTACAAAGCAGTCTTGGGTCTGTATGGTAGCTTGCAGCATCCCTTCCAGCTCCCCTGAGCAGTGTTTGCCATTGAGCACCGTGTTTGCTCCCCCCTGCAGCGCTGCCCAGCACGCCTCTGTTCTTGCCCCCTCCTGGCTCAGCTGCTGCCAGCTCACTTTTGTGTGTTCTCAGCACGAGTTTCTTCTGCACTGCTTGACTTTTTGCATCCTTTCACATGGTCTGAGGGATAGGGACACTGAGGGGCATTCCCTGCTGCTGAAGGGTGTGTTTATCCCTCAGTGCACCCAAGGAAAATGCTGAAGGAAGCTCCTGTGGGTAAATGCTGTAGAACCAAGCTCTGTGGATAGATGTGGAAAACTGTGGACAACTTAACTCCAAATAATGGGCAAGCTCCATTTGTTTCTGACCTAACATGATGGCATTTGTCTCCTCCATTTTCCTCTGCCCCCAGGAGGAATAATAAGGCTTGTGTGCGTGAGATAGAGCTTTATTTCTGAGTTCTCAGGGCTGTGCTTTGCAGTCAGAAGTGCCAACTCTTGTTCAGCTAGAAGGCAGTTAGAGTAATGTCAAAATACCTTCCTCTTCCAAATTCTTCACTTTTGTTCTGAAACAGTTTACCACCATAAAATGTGGTAGGAGCCATCCGACATGGCAAGCTTTCCTTCTAAATAGGTAGCTTCAAGTTTGAAACAGCTGAAAACAGTCACGTAATCAGACACGTTGGGCAACTTTCCTGATGGTACATTACTCAGCCCGTAAACATGCTGGAGTGAATTAGTGACTGTTTGTAAATTGGAAGGAGTTGCATGAATGCTAATCATGGCCTGATCCGTTTGGAAGCACTTTGGAGGATGTTCCTGCTCTGCATGCAGTACTTTGCAAGGGGAAAAGTGAAACTGTGCCCCACCAATCATTCCCTGAACCCATTTTTGGCCTTCCCCCGTAATTAACATGCAAATTCCATTTCTGGCATAGTCAAAACATAAAGCTGTTGTCTTGACTTGGGAAAATACTGCTATCTCATGTGTGTTTCTTAAGTATTTAGAAAATGAAGGATTTGGGAAGTGGCTCATCTTCCCTAAATTAATAGCTTTCAGAATATTAACTGTGCACATAAGCACTAAAAATACATGTTTTCCTTTTACAAGCACTGATGAAACATAGGTTGTGGTCTTCTGGCTTAGGCTGTCATCTGAACACTGAGCTCGTGGCACTATTCCTTCTGAAGATAGAAATGTCTTTAATGAAGGAAACAGGAACAGCTGATTCTGCTGCATATTGCAACAGCACAATAGCAAACTAGTCCAATTACACCTTTTGCCATTTGAATCTGCAACTGCTTTTCATGACAGTCAAGTAATTTGCAGGCTTGTTAGTGTGGTCTTCCCTTATTGCCCTGGAAAAATGTGTCATCTTGCTTTTTTCAGAGACAGGAAATTCAGGTCAAATAGAAGCAATTTTATATTTGAAGTGCTCCAAATTATTAAGCAGCTGACAGCACTGGGCATGAAGGAGGACCTATAGTGGTGTTCTGTGCCTCCAGAACCTGCTTTGTTTCAGAGGCAGGGCTGCTGACATGGACACATCATGTTAGCAAGTGCTGGGGAAGGAGCAGTGGTCTCCTCTGCTGGTGTTTGACTGAGCTTACTTTGTGTGAGCTGTGGAGCTATTTTTCAAGGCATCTGGCTTAAATTCTGTCAACTGAAGATGTTGACCCAAGTAACCCTTTGTTAATCTTGCATATTAAAACCTATGAACTCCTCTTTTATTCCTGGAGGAGTTAAATTGTTAAGTACTCGTGGGCGTTCTGTTTAGCTGTGAAGGGTCAGCCATATGGTGTTGCATCTGCTCACACTTCAGAAAGGGGACTAATGCTTCTTGCATTTGGTTTTATTTTATTTTACATGTTACCATTTAATACCAGGGGAAAATAGGGCTTCCCATGCTGAGCTCGGTTCATCTTCGATACAGCAATCGACATTAATTGTATTAAGACTTTAAAAATAACATTAATTGAAGATTTGCTTTTTAATGTCTTAGTAATGCTTTGAAGATCATAGTGTAAGAAGTGCTGCTGAAACATTAGGATTAACAGCAGTCCAATCCTAAAACTAAAAATAATTTGTCCTTTAATAAAAATAATCAGTAGTCCACATTGTTGAATTACTTTGCCATTTTATGCCCTTTGAAGTGTACACTAACTGAATTTCTTGGCATTAACTTCTCCCTGTGATAAATAGTCTGTTCTAATATTGAATATTGGAATTACTCTTTTATTCCTGTATGGCCATGTGAGTTCATTACACACAGCCATTTCTTAACGGGTGATCTCCATGGACATGTAATTCCTAGAGTAACTTGATAATCAAAAAGCCCTTGCTTATCCCATTAACGTGGGGAAAACTCAGTGTGCTGGTGCCAGATGATTGCAAAGCTACTCTGCCCTTCCTAGGCTCCCATCAGCAGTTTGTCCCAAGGAGTACATTGTCTGATGGTGGATCTTCTCGAAATCTGTCCCCTGGGTAACACAACCAGCAGCCTCCAACTGTGTTTAAATTACCAGCAAATTGCTTTGGTTCTTTTGTAGTTTGAAAGAAGGAAGTTTGATTCATGTAATTTTGAATATATTTCAAACAGATAAGCCTGTTAGAGAAATCTATGTAGCTGCTCTCTATTTGGGGCCATAGCTGGTTTATTAGGTTTAGCGAGGGTACATTGAGCTAATCAGCTTTAAAAGGAAGTAAGCTGATTCTTTTTATAAGAAATATGTCTGCAAGGCTCTTCGTACTGTTCTGTTAGCTCAAATAGCAGCTGGTGGTATTAGGTGACATAGAAGGAGGTATTTCAATGCTTAAATTCTCAGATTTTTCTTTTTTTTTGTTTTGAGGTTAATACCTTATTTCCATATTAAACTTCGTGTTCATCTCGGTCTTTCTCAAAGGCTTCTCCTCCCACCCTTCCAGCTGTACTAGCTATGGATTTGCTAGCTTTGCTGTCTGAGGGAGTGACAGCACCTGACTCCGTGTGCTCATTTGCTCCTGGAAAGCCCTGCTCCTCTTTGTGGAATTACAGCTTGCATTGTGGTTTCCTGAGCTCCTGAGTCTGCTTGTCTCATGCAACCATTCACAGGTCCTGACGCCCAGGTTAGGGCCTATGCACTTTTTGTTTCAGAAATTATGAGCAAACATTTGTTTCAGAAGCTTGAGAAGGAATAAACACCTTGTTCTTCTGGCTGAGGAGGGATGTCCTTTCCTGATTTTAATTTTGTACTAGATCTCAGAGAATGTGTTGAAAAATACATTGAAAAAAACGATGTATGCCTTTGAGTGCACAGCTGGAGAGGAGGAAGTTCTGCAAACAAGAGCAGACAGAATGCACTGGGAATGGTGCATTTGCTGCAGCAACTGAAAGGGCAAGTGACAAGATCTGTGCACAACTGCTGTTGTTGAAAATCTGCCAGAATATTTTTCTTTGCAGGACTCACATAATGTTGTGTTGGTTCTTTTCAGCTCTAAGGATTTTGGTTACGTCCCTAGTGAAATGGCCAGGCTGTTACTGCAGAGATCTTCCACGTTTGTTTCCCTACCTGTGTGTCTGTCTTGAATTAAAACCCAGAAAAAGCTTAGTAAAAAACACAGCTCTGCTTTGTTCCATCTTTCACTGGTACTGACTGCCCCTTCTTGTCCTCAGGCTTGACAGGGGACCAGCGCACATACCATGGGAAGGAGAATGTGGACTCCAGGCATAATCGAGGGAGAGGAGGAGAGACAACCCGCTTCCACACCGTCAATGTGGCACAGCCTGTCCGATTTAGCAGTAAGTTGCAGCCTGGGAAATCTGGCCCATCTTTCTGCTAATTAGTTTAACAATTCAGACTAATTTTTCATAAAGGAAAATTAATAGCTTTTCTCTTGCATGTATTTTTGGCAGATTTTAGTTCATTTTCGGTACTCTTGAAGAGTTCTGCACGTTTCATTTATGTGTGCTGTTATAATGCATGGTTTTATAGCAGTCGGATGGATGCAGAGTATCCAGCTTCCTCCAGACTACTTCCTGTAGTCTTGTTTTTACACAACAAAAAGCCAAAATCAATTGCTCTTGATTGAAGTCATTTTGAAGATATTTTTAAAGAAACTAAGTACATCTCAGATGTTGTGAGTTTCACAACCTTTTTAAGATAAATATTCTTGAGGAATAATTCTTGAGAAATATTCTTGAGGAGTATTAGCCTTATCTAAATACTTGTAAATATTCTGCAGTTGTCCTTCTCGCTGATAACTCATAGTAACTGATGCCTCTGAGTCTCTTCAGGCCCAGAACATTGAAGTCTCTCTTCTCTTATCTTGTTCTCTTTATGCTCTGTGGACCATCCAGTGATTTGGGAGTGAGATAGCATGTTGATTAGGTTTGGAGGGATGGATGGGGCAGGCTAGGAAGGGAACATGCAGTGAATAAGGCATGGCAGGATTCTGGAGAAGTCAAGCGATTAACAAAAGTACAAACTCATCTCTTCATTGCTTTTTAGGATGGGGGAAGGAGAGGAGAAGCTTATTAAAAAAAGCATTTTGATCTGTCGTGGATTCCAATAGCCAACTTGGTAGTCAAATTTGTGGAGGACAACAAAGCAACTTAGTAACTGACACTGCAATATCTAAAATGATCTGTAGTTTGATTAATACTGTATTCAGTTCCATCCTAGTGGCATGACCAGTAGATCTTAAAAGATCCCATTGCTTTTTAAATAGAAGTGGAGACTGGGGAAGGATACTTAAAGGGATTCAAATCTAGATGTGTCATTATTTGATGATAAAGATCGCTGTTTCTGAAGGGAGTCCTTAAGCTTGCAATAAACATAAAACAGTTTGTGAATTTAAAGTATCTTACTTAGGTGTCATGCAATATTAATACTGCAAATGCAAGTGCTAATATTGTATTTCATGTTTTCTAAATTTCATCAGCTTGCCTCTGTGATTACATTAGTTAACCATCACCTCCAGGAATGCCAGCCATCAAAAGCCCATGAGTCTGTCTCATCCACAGATGCCTCAAGGCTTTTGTTGCATATTCCCTTATGAGAGAACTGAGAGAAAGCAGAGACAACAGTTCGTGCCATCACCTTCCTAATTCCTAAAGATCCACTTTGCAGTGACTGTTTCCCAAGGCAAACTACCATTGCCCCAGAACCCCCATCATCTTTGGTGGTAGACTGAGCAGGGGTAGGCCAATGCTACTGTGGCTGTTCCTAGAAGAATGCTGGAAACTTCACAGCAAGCTGGGCTTGTTGCTAAACCTCCTAATAGGAAGATGCAGTCATTAAGTTGGCTACCTCTGGTTTGTGCTTGCTGCTTGTTTTGACTTGGATTGATCACAGAATTGTAGGGGTTGGAAAGGACCTCTAGAGATCATTGAGTCCAACCCCCCTGATCAAAGTGATTGGATTTTTAAAGCTGTTGAGGGAAAAGCTTCCTTAGTAGATCATCAGTCTTAATTAAAGGATTTAAAGGCTGTGACAGTAAAATGAAGCATCATTAGGAGTTTTTCAGTCCATTTAATAAAAATCCCTATATGAAAAGCGTTAGTAAAGTAAGTCTCCCATGAGCTGTAGTGCATGCACCTCCTACTGGTGAGGTCAAGTAAGGACTGTCTGTTGGGTATACACATGCAAATGATTACATGATGTATTGTCATAAACTGATTAGGGTGTATTACCTCAAGGATCCTAATTTGGGGGGAATGCTTTCCCTTCTATTCTTCATGTTTCCTAGGAAAGTGCCCAACAGGGTGGCATCACTACGAGGGCACAGCCAGCTGTTACAGAGTCTATTTAAATGGGGAGAACTACTGGGACGCCGTGCAGACATGTCAGCGGGTGAACGGATCCCTCGCCACCTTCACTGCAGACCAGGAGCTCAGGTTTATCCTGGCACAGGAGTGGGACTTGGAAGAGAAGACATTTGTCAGGAAGGACCAACGTAGGTAAGTATGAAGGAAGGAACAGAGATCTCACACTGTTCTTGTGTTTCCCTGAGGTATAATTGCTGGTAGTTGGGTTTACCTAGCAAATCTAATGGTAGCATTGATTTCAGGTTAATAACCCTACAAGAGCATGCTGTAAGAGATGGCAGTGGCCATCTCTGGGTTTCGTGTTTTAAGTAACATTAGTAGATTAATAGGCTACAATTCACTGTAGTCTTTCTGTTTTCAGGCTGTCTCAGCACCATGTTAGTAATCTTGAACTACCACAGGGAGGATGAATTTCACAGTGATGGACTGCCACACTGTGCTGTACAGAAACAGTGTTTCTTTGGAGTGTTCAACACAATTTTTGTTTCCATTAAATACCACTATTTCTGACAAAGGCTGCAAGTTTGAGATGAGAATGATGTAAAATGCCATTCTGAGCTGCAAGGACTGTGTTTTGGTGACTTAAGATATTTCATTCTGTTAGTTCACAGCAAACCATTTATTTGTATGTTTTTTACCTGTGAGTGTTTTTGAATTCAAGGTACTGTAGTGCTGTCATAACCAGAATGTGTTGCTTATGCATGGAAATTGAATTGTGAGCTGTCTGTGAACATGGGAAACTGTCAAGTGCCTTTATCCCTCAGTGCTATCTCTTCTTACTTTTAAACTTATGGGCTGAAATTTTAAGGAAAAGGTCATCAGAGTATTTTCAAAGTTAGTTTTTAGTAATGACTGTATCATTAGGTTTCGTGTAGTGTTTTTGCATTTCTTAGTACATTTTTAGCTTGTATCTTTAGAACAGTATTTAATTTTTTTTTGTAGGTTCTGGGTTGGATATCAATATGTAATCACCAACCGAAATCACTCTCTAGAAGGACATTGGGAAGTAGCTTACAAAGGTAGGCCTCTGCAGTTATTACTGAGCTGAATGGTTCATGGAAGCTTTCTTAAAGAGTGGATATTTTCTGCAGGAATTACATCATCTCTTTCGCTGATGGCGTTGAAATGCTGTAGGGGAACTCTTTTGCTTTACATTATCAAAACAGAAGTGTTTAATACGCATGCCTTTTTTCGAGTGTAAAATAACTTTTCAGTGAGGTATTGTAGAAAGAACACGTGTTATTCAATTTATTTGGATCTTTCCCCTTGATAAACTGAGAAAAGGAAAAATCCACCTGGTAGCATATCATTCTTTGTGTCGAATATCTGTATTAACGGTTGGTTCCCAATTCTGCTATTTGCACAGACTAATGTATGTTATTATGGTATTTGAAGCATCAGCACTGTGAACTCCCTCCCTGCAGTATAGTGTTGGAAAACAGCTCAGAGTAGTTTTCTTCTCAGATACAGCTTCCACTAATGGGAAATCTGCAAGATTAACTGTCTGTTATGTACAGATGCATAATTACGAGCAGAATTCTGGGAAAGAGTTGGATGTTGAAAAATAGTACTTTTGATGCACGAGGAGTAGTTGAACCCTGCATAGCTTTCCAGTGATGATGCTGTTTCACTGTGCTGCCATGCACAGAAGTATTGATTTCTTTTGTCATTTACCTAAAAGGGTTTGATTTAATTTTCTGAGGAAACTGTGCCTTCTGATGCAGGCAGGAACATTTCTGTTAGTTCCTTTAAGTAAGGTACCTCCCAACATCAGCGAGATGATGGGGGAGGTGGGGGCTTCCAACTTTTTGTCTAAAGGGTTAGTGACCCCTAGCCTGGTCAGAACTGTTCATACAGGTAGGTTTTGTCTATGAACTTCGAGAAAAAGAAATGATTCTCCTTAAAAGGACTTTCCTTTGCTCTTCAGAAAGTTGACTGCACTGCCATCTGCTGACCAAGTGTTTGTGACCAAGGGGACATAAATCATAGGAAAGAGCAATACCTGTTTGTATTATAAGTTGTATTTAACTTGGTGCATCATGTGAATTTCAGCCTTCTCAGTGCGATTTAGTCTTTCACTTGCAAGGCATTTAATTACTAAAATAATACCCATCTGAAATAAAGCACGTGGTAGTGTTCAGTAGCACCTGAAAGCTTTTACTTAAGCTCCACTGAGCTGGACCTGTAGTAAGGCAGTGAATTTCTAGTATGTTTCAGAAGTGATTTAGGGTCCTATAGCTTGAAAATTTTAATCCACTAGTGGAAAATACAGATTGTAAACCCTCAAAAAATTGTGAGGGAGCCTAACTGCATTAAAAATCATCAGATGAAGTGTTGAAAAACACCATCACATGACATGACTGCCTAATAGAACAGCTGCAGGAGCTGAACTCAGTGTATAAGCACACAGATTTGGAAAGCAGGCTCCTGAAGACCTGTCACACAGACTAATTTTCATGATTGTCTCTTGGTCTCACATTAATCTGCACTTCTTTGAATACCAATTGATTTAACAGTAAGTAACAAGCTGATGTGACAGTAAGACACTGGTCAGAAGCCAAATTTTTCAAGTTGTGCAATGCCTTTACCACATTTCCCACAGCCTGGTGTGGAAGAAATAACCTGATGCTGAGTCCCTATTCTTTTGAACACATCTCAGTGCAGTCTTTTAACAGTTGAATGGACTGGGAGGACCACACAGCACATACCTCCACGCAGCAGCTGCAGCATCTGAAGGTGTACTGGTCCCTGCTCAGTTTCCCCTTAGCAGATCCAAACTGGCAGACAAACCCCACAGGACCCCGGAGAGAAGCATTTGTAGAGATAACAGAACATCACTCCTACTACTGCAGAATGGCAGAATTGCATGGCTCTTTGAAAACAGCAGCCTTGTCTCTGTGAGTCACCCCTTCCCTCCCCACTCTTTGCCTTCCCCCGGCCTGCTAATGGAAGCTAAAGCTGAGGACAGTAGCCCTGGTGAGCGTTGGTGTGCATGAAATGAGTGACATCACAGAGCCTTTCTGAAGCTTTGCTTACCCCCAGGCTGCTTATACCAACCCATCTCGTTCTAGGCTCTTCAGAAGTATTTTTACCCCCTGACCCTATCTTTGGTACGGCTATGTCTGAAAATGAGAACGTTCTTTGTGCCCAGCTTCAGTGTTTCCATTTTCCCACCCTTCGGCACCATGGTTTACACAGCTGGTATGCTGAAAACTGCTACGAGAAGTCATCATTCCTCTGCAAAAGGAGTAAGTTGCTTTCAGTTTAGTGTTAACTGTGTGCTTAAATATCCATGTGACAAATACGGACAAATCTGTTAGTTATCTTTTCTGACTTTTGCCCAGCAAATTAAAAAGGAGGAATAAAAAATTAAGACTTTTACTTGAAATAGGAGCATCGTAATGGGTGGTTGTCAGCCACAGTGCAGTTTTTCATGCATGAGAAAGATACTTTTAAGCAGCTAGGTATGCTTTTCTTGGTCAGTTTCGCTCTTAAATTGTCAGCATCATGTAAACACGTATAAGTAAACACACATTTATGGTTTATTTTTAAATAAAGCAACTTCCAGTTGTTTCAGGCTATAGGATCCCAGTGCAGTCTGTGTTCCTCTTCTCTGTTTTACAAGTCTGTGGAATGGACAGTGGGCTAAAGCCACCTGAACTTCCTTCATTGTGCAGGGATGAATGTGCAGCTAAGGCAGGGGAGTTAATTTTGCCTGGCTCCCTTTTTAGGCCTGACCTGTTGGGAGTGTCCTGCAGATTTGATCCAGAGAAGGTTCAGTTATTTTAGGTACCAGGAGGCTGGGAGGGAGTTGCAGGAGACATGACATTGAAACTTGTCCTTCTCAGACTGCTTGCTTTTCTCTGTGTCCTGAAGAGGAACCTGAAGGCATGTCAATTCCGTTAAATACTTAACATTCACATTGTCAATTTTGAGCAATAAATCATCCCTGCACATCTCCAGACAATCCATTTATCTTCCCCACTCCTTCTAAAAGTTGTTTTGATGCTTTTAACTGATGATCTGCTTATGTTTACGAGTCATGTTTTGTAATAGATCAAACTGGACCTCTGGCAGGCTCACAGACACTTGGGTATTGATGTGCATTTCTGTTCTAGGCCAGACGTGCGTTGATATCAAAGACAACATTGTTGATGAAGGCTACTATTTTACTCCAAAAGGGGATGATCCCTGCTTGAGCTGCACGTGTCATAATGGTGAACCAGAAATGTGTGTGGCTGCTTTGTGTGAGCGGCCCCAGGGATGTCAGCAGTATCGCAAAGATCCCAAAGAGTGCTGCAAATTTACGTGTCTAGACCCAGGTAAGACTCAGACTTTGACACAGTTTTATCAAGCAGAATTGCTGCTCAACTTGATTGCCTTTGGGTTTAACTTTGAATACATCCTTCCAATGCCTCCGCACTGCTGGGTGCCATCCCCATCTGCAGCAAAAATCCCAAACCATGGGAAATGAAAAACTTATCTCTCTTGCTAGAAAACAGTCATCCTTGATGCAACTTCAGAACAAGCTTTTCTCCTCTATAGAGGTTGACAGTAGCGTGGATTTCTAATGGAGCATTTTGGTAATTTGTAATGTTTAGCTGTCATGAAAGGAAAAAACTTTTCTCTTGAGCACTAATTAAGTGTCTTTTTCCAGACATGAGTATTTATATATGTGGAAGTTTGCATGCAGGATTCATGTAAGAAGCACAATTTGTAGATTACATTAATCATCAGGACATGCAACTTTACTTATTGGATTTGGCACTTCACTGAAGCTTCCTGTTCTGGATCAGTAAAGTCTTAGGTGTACTGCTTTGTCAGTTGCCCGTTGGGGGTGTAGCTTTTGGGGTGTTACTTTTGTGAGAAGAAACTTGCAAAAAGAAATATCTCTTATTTAGCACTTAACTGTGAAGGCAGTCAAACCCTGGAGCAGATGGGTTGTGGGGCCATCATCCAGAGGGGGGGCTGTTTAGAGCCCTAATGGACATGTTCCTGAGCAGCCTGCTCCAACTGAATCTGCTTGAGCAGGGGGTTGGGCTAGATGATCTCAGGGGTCCCTTCTAACCACAGCCACTCTCATTTCTTGGTATTCTAGAAGAACCTGGTCTCATCTGAATCCTTTAAGAAAAGTTCACATCCTTCCAATATGGAAAACACAGGTCCATTCTTCCCATCACAAGCTTCTGTTTCAGTCATTACAAAAAAGTGTTGCTTATTGGCATCAAGATCTGCATTTGTTCTTATCTATGTCTAATCTGCACAAGTTGGTGATTAAAGGCCACTGAGCCCTCCTTGCTGTCATTTACACCCATTCTGAAGGCTGAGTTTAGCAGATGTTCCTAGCTAGTGTTGCAGGTTGGTTGAGGAAAGAGTGGGGAAAAAGCAAAAGTCTTCCTCCCACTCTTATCAGCAGAATTAAGATTGTCTTCACTTTTTCTGTCTTCAGGATCAGTGTCAGCAAAGCATCATCCAACAGACAGGATAAGATGACCCGGGATAACCTAGTGCCATGTTCTTTAATCCATGCTTACACTGTGGGTCTTAATTATTTCACGAATACTGATTTAAAGAGTTAATTTTACCACATTCTTTCTGATCCTTAAGCTCTTCCTCCTGTACTGATGCTAAATGAGACTGTTTCATTATACTCTGAAGTGTTGGTTTTTTTTTTTGTAGGTTTATTTCTTTTTTTAGTAACAGTTTTTGAGAGAAGCATCATCAAGCAGTTGTCTAACTTCCTTCATAATAAATCTACTTCAACTAATGATAAACACTGAAATGTTGAAATGAAGCATTTCAGTTTTCTTTCTGGGTGTTTATAAATGACTATTCCAGCTGACAAAAATTAATGAATTACTTTCTTTAATCAGCATGTATTTGTCTTTGTCCAGTTCTTATGCACGTCTTCCCTAAGCTTTGTTACAAAGGAAAGAAAGCTGTTTTACTAATCAACAGTAAGTGAATTAATCACCCAAGGAGGGACTGGGGGGAAATAAATCTTGCTGTTGAGTTGGCAGGTAATCAGCTCTTGTTGTGTGAGTGGGTGAGCGATGATTACAAGTGGATAAAGAATGTTACTCAAGTACTTGGTAGTAGGGGAATATTTCAGTGGTAGGAGTAAGCTGAGCAATCCCAGCTGTACTATCTTGAAAGATGCTTCTCATTTAGTTGAAGATAAATAGCGCAGGAAAATCTTTTGTGTACTGGTGCTGAAACTGAAGTCCATTCCCTCTTCTTGAACGTGGGACTCGTTTGTACAAATCTGGAGCTCTCACTTGTGAAATGGTATTAAAAGAAGCAAAGTATTTGCAGGAGCTGCTGGTGCAGGAGTTTCTCTGGGTTACAGGATGCTGCTGCTGTCCTGAGTGTGAGACAGCCTTCATGGAATGGTCTATTTCTGTGCATGTAGGATGGAAATCTCAGTGATGACTTGTCTTCTTCTGTGCAAACTGGGTCTTGTCTCTTTTTTAATTTTAATCTAGGACTTCATTTGACAATAGCTTATCCAGCCAAACAGGTTGAGGGGTAGGAGCTGTCAGAGGCTGTGAGCAGGATGGAACAGGCCTGGACTCCCCAGAAGGTCCAGGATTTGCAGCTTCAGCTGGTCTGAAGAGACAGTGCCAGGCTTTGTAGCCAAAAAATTGCATCACACTTTGCTGCATTTATGTTTTGCCAAAGTCATTCTATGTAAGGCAGCTGTTGGGACCAACTTAGAGTGCTCACCAAGTCAACATTGCCATATAACGAAGGAGGAACAACCACAGGGCTGTGCTGGTCAGGGTTGTGTTGGTTGGTTGCTGCTGGTGTGTGATGGCATCACCTGAAGCCATGGCAGTGGGAGCTGCTGAAAAATTCGGCAGTGTAAAGGTTTTTGTGTGGCACAGCCAGGTTTGAGAGGGCGTTGTGTTGGTGTTTTATGTAGTGTGCTGTTAAGTGAGGTACTAGGAGCCAAGAATGTGTCAGGTGATGAATACCAACCTGTTAAGCCTTGAACTTTTAATTATGTGTAAATATGGTGGATTTTTCTATTGCTAGCATTTGTAGAAAACCAGTATTTACAGGTTTGCTGAGGGTTTTAGTGTTCTTCTGTAAGGAATCTTTGTTAGACCTTTTACTGTAGGGGAAGTACTGTAGAGAGAGCTTTTGCAGCTGTGTTGGATGCAGGAAAGGAGGGAGACTGGGACCTAGCTCTGCAGTGACTGGGGACAGAGCTCATCCCTGCTGCAGGTTGTGTTCCTGTATAATCCCAATGGTTGGGATGTGCAGCTGCAGAGCCACATCCAGCCTTGGTGTGCTTCTCATTCTGAGCTCTTTAATTTGTGCCAAGGGTGATCATTTGTTGTCTGTTGTCTTTGTGTAGAGTGCTTGTGTACTAGAATGCTACTTAAGCATGATTAGTTAAATGGTGAAATCTCTCCCATGCCTGGCAGTGACAGAACAGTGATCATTTGCTAGCAGCAGCTTTCCCAGTGTGGAATTGTTTAGCTAGGGTCTAAGCTTGTGGATCTCATTCGTGTTCTGTGATTTTAGGGGAGTGTCTTATTCCTGTTGATCTTAAACTCTTGAGTTTTTGAAAGATTGCTATCACGTTGATTCATCTTCTAAAGGTATTTTTAGTTCCTATCATTCAATTTTGATAAGCACACTACCTACAGCATATGGAATTCGAATGACTACGTCTTGGTGATAATGAAAACGTTCAGAGATCTTGTGGTATGAAAGGCAAAAGTTTAAGAGTTGTGTAGAAATCCTGGGGCCTTTCCCCTGGCTTCCATGGTTGCTGTTTTCTGTAGAACAAGATCATCAGCCACACCAGGGAGACAAGCTGATGCACAAAGAGCTGTTGACCTCTTGGTTTTCCCTTTTTCACATACTTGAAACCTTCAACATTTTGTTGAGTAACGTATTTAGATGTTCTTGCAGTAAGTAGATGGATCTCCTAATGGTTCATCACTTTTTTTCCCATTTTTATAATGAGGAGAAGTGTTAAATCAGGCTGATGAATCTCCACTCTGCGTTTCTCTCCGTTACTGACAAAAGAACATCAAGAAAAAATGAGTCCTGAATGTAAATAACAGGCTTCTTTTTTCTATTTTATGTAACAGATGGGAGCAGTCTGTTTGACTCCATGGCTGGTGGAATGCGCCTGATAGTTAGCTGCATTTCCTCCTTCCTCATCCTCTCTCTGCTGCTCTTCATGGTCCACCGGCTCCGCCAGAGGCGGAGGGAGCGCATTGAGTCTTTGATCGGAGCCAATTGTGAGTACCCTGTGTCTGTAATGAGCCCCAGTCTGTGTGTGTGTGCAGTGTGCAGGATCTGTGCACTACTGTGTACTGCTTCGGGGTGAAAAGAGAAGAGAGAGAAATCTGCGTGGAGAAAATCAGCAGAAGCCTGGTTGTAAATAGTGGTCAGCACTGTGCCCGAGTGAATGCAGCTGTGTGCTGACTGCCTGAGTGGGTCGTGGTTTGTACAGTGTTATACCACTCCTCACTTAAAGAAAAAGCAGTGCTTATCTTGCTTATCAGTGGTTACTCTGAAGTTGATATGTGGAAATGAGAAACATCATGGTCTTGCTTGTCTTTGCGTGTGTGTGTGTGGTTTATTCAAACCTGTAGGTTCTTCACACTGGAGTAACTTTTTAGCCAGTAAAGGCAGAGTACTTTTCAGTTTCTATGTGGTCCAAATGTGAAGGATCTTCTGTGTGTCAGTGATCTCTTTGGTTGGCAGAATTCAGATTCAGGTGTACCTGTGGTGCAGGGCAGCCAGGCTGGGAGCAGATGGCCTTGGGCCTTCCCGTGTAACTGTGGTGAGCTGACCCACATAGGCTATTTAGGCTTTTCTAGGTCTTCAGGAGACACGAGTTCCTTGGCTGTGAAAAGTGGGAAGAGGTGTTGATATGTCTTAACCTGAAAAAGAGAACGTGGTATCAACTCATACCTTTCTTTTTCTTCTCTTGAAATAGTGCACCACTTCAACTTGGGCCGCAGAATGCCTGGTTTTGATTATGGTCCAGATGGTTTTGGAACTGGCCTTACTCCACTACATCTTTCAGATGATGGGGAAGGTGGGGCATTTCACTTCCATGATCCACCACCACCCTATACTGCTTACAAGTACCCAGACATTCAACATCCGGATGACCCACCTCCTCCATATGAGGCTTCTGTCAACCCAGACAGCATCCTGTGTTCCACTCCAGGTATGTGGGCACTAACTTCTCTTTTTGTTTTTAATTTTTGGTTAGAGAGTAGGTGATTTTTTTTTTTAATTTCCGATCTGTAATAATATATTTTAGTAATGGTGGTAATCCTATTTCCACGATGGAAGAGGTATGAGTTAAAAGTATCATTCAGCTTCTTTGTTTCTTTTCTCTGGGAAGTGCAGATCACCTAAGTTAAAATCCATGCTGCAAGCAGCACAGCTGTTAGACCTTAGCAATTCTGAGTTGTTGATGAGTGATGTAGTTTCCATGCTGATACCTTTTCTGGTGTTTTGGAGGTAGGTCTGTACAGGCTGGTGTTAAAGAGCAGAACAAATGCCAAGTACAAGAAATTTTAAACAAAATACATCCAGCCTCTTCCCTACTCCCCACACCCCCTCACCCTCAGCCAAAAAAAAAAAGACCAAAAATACCACTTTTTAATGATTCACCCGCTGCTTTTCAGTTTTGCAGCTGCAATATTAGCATACTGTAGTCATTCCACTTTGGGATTTGATAGCAGCATATCTCAGAAGATCAGTAAGATACTTGCACTGATCAGTCTTATTTATATATCACTGCTTTATTTTTACTGCATAATCGTCCTCCTTTGCAGTGTCATATATGTGTGTTAATACAAAGACAGGAAAAACTCAGAGCTTTCAGAAATGCAGAGAGTGAATTTATTTGGATATGTGGAACGATGCACTTCACCCTCTGATTCTGCTTTTTTCTTCCTCCTTTCCAGATGGAGTTCTTTCTCAGACTGTGCAAAGTGGTCCTCCATCACTAGGAAACTGTGATGTATCCCCACAGCTTACAGAGGGGTCCCTTCCTCCCTCAGTTGGTCCTTCTCCAGTGGAGCTGGAAGACTCTGCTGACAGCAGCACCTTTCTTGTCCCCCCAGACACACCACTGAATGAAAACACACCGGCAGAAACTCTCCCAGGCAGTCGGCACAGCCACTGTTCTCTCAATACCATTGTATAAAGGAATAAGCTGACTGTCCGTCAGAAATAGTTTTAGCAACTGTTTGCACAGACAAACACTAATCCGTGGTTGGAACTTCAGAAGGAATCTCCACTTTGTTTTCGAACACTGCTTTTATGTTCTAGATTAGGATTGTGCCTCTCGTTTTTGGCTGTTGTTATTTGTTCACTAATCGGTTTGTCCTGTAAATATGGATTGTATAACTACTCTTTTTTGTTTTGGTTTGGTTTTTTTTCCATTGGCTGTGGAAAAGAATGCAGAGAATTCCTTTGACTTCTAAGGAGAGGAAACATATGGGTAGGGGTTTTTTTGTTTCGTTTTATTTCTTAAACTGAGAGGAAACAAAATCTGCATCAGAAAAAGCTGCTTGGATTTGGCTGGATACCACTGGACCCAGGAAGCAGACCGTGGAAGAGGAGGGTGGGGGCTGTTGTTGCTCAGTCAGTTGCTTTCTCTCTTGCTTCAGTGCTACACTTGGAAAAGACAGAGAAGACTGAACTGCAGAAGGAGGGACTGGATTTCTGTTTGACAGAGCAGGAACACCGAGGAGCTAAAACACATCACCGAGTAAGAGTTGCAGATGTTGGTGTGTTCTGATCAGCCTTGCTGTTTCAAAACACCGCAGGGATTGGAGGATAAATGATCTACGCCGTACCTGACTTCATCTTTTTATGGAAGAGTACTAAGAAAACTAGGATTTGCAGTGACAGTTATTTGTTGTTGTTGTTAGCTGCAAAATCTCACGATGTCTGTTAAATTTCTGGCCCATAAGGAAAATTGGATCCGTATAATGCTGGCTTCCCTTCAGCAGAATCCTTGTGTGCATCAGGTGGTACTTAGGGAAGAGACAGGGAGCAGGTAACTTTCCTTGGCTTGTCTGCCTTCACTATATTACATTGTAATGAACCTCTGTTCATTATAATCCCATAAAAAAAAACACTTAAATCTTTTGACTCCTTGACAGTGAATGGTGGCACAAGACTGGCCTGGATAAAAGACCATTGTTTTTCTTCCTGTGTGCTATAATTAGCATGTGTGTCCCATCCCTTCAGTTTTGTTTCTTTACAGTTGCTACAAATGCCATTTACAAACACTGATTGACACCCACTCTACGTGNGTATAACTACTCTTTTTTGTTTTGGTTTGGTTTTTTTTCCATTGGCTGTGGAAAAGAATGCAGAGAATTCCTTTGACTTCTAAGGAGAGGAAACATATGGGTAGGGGTTTTTTTGTTTCGTTTTATTTCTTAAACTGAGAGGAAACAAAATCTGCATCAGAAAAAGCTGCTTGGATTTGGCTGGATACCACTGGACCCAGGAAGCAGACCGTGGAAGAGGAGGGTGGGGGCTGTTGTTGCTCAGTCAGTTGCTTTCTCTCTTGCTTCAGTGCTACACTTGGAAAAGACAGAGAAGACTGAACTGCAGAAGGAGGGACTGGATTTCTGTTTGACAGAGCAGGAACACCGAGGAGCTAAAACACATCACCGAGTAAGAGTTGCAGATGTTGGTGTGTTCTGATCAGCCTTGCTGTTTCAAAACACCGCAGGGATTGGAGGATAAATGATCTACGCCGTACCTGACTTCATCTTTTTATGGAAGAGTACTAAGAAAACTAGGATTTGCAGTGACAGTTATTTGTTGTTGTTGTTAGCTGCAAAATCTCACGATGTCTGTTAAATTTCTGGCCCATAAGGAAAATTGGATCCGTATAATGCTGGCTTCCCTTCAGCAGAATCCTTGTGTGCATCAGGTGGTACTTAGGGAAGAGACAGGGAGCAGGTAACTTTCCTTGGCTTGTCTGCCTTCACTATATTACATTGTAATGAACCTCTGTTCATTATAATCCCATAAAAAAAAACACTTAAATCTTTTGACTCCTTGACAGTGAATGGTGGCACAAGACTGGCCTGGATAAAAGACCATTGTTTTTCTTCCTGTGTGCTATAATTAGCATGTGTGTCCCATCCCTTCAGTTTTGTTTCTTTACAGTTGCTACAAATGCCATTTACAAACACTGATTGACACCCACTCTACGTGTTTAATTCTAATTGGACTCTTGCTTCTTCTCCTGATCCTGTAGGTGCCAACCCTGCTCCAGTCCATCCCTCCCACACCCCAGTGTGTTTATCCAGGTCCCACAGGGGGTTATAACAAGGTTAGCGTGCTGAGATCAATAAAGCAGTTTGCTTCACTCTGGTATCTGATCTTCAGCTTTCCCCTCGGGTTAACTCTTCCAGCTCATTTATACCTTGCAAAAAGAGATTAATTCACTCCCTCACTGAACCTGTAGTCGAGCACTGTCGGATTTGACAGTGAGTGCTAAGTCATCTTGGCAGGTGATGTTAAATTGAAGTGGGGTATTAGCACACAAATAATTTACCCCTCCCACCCATTCTCCTCTTGCCTCTGCCTCCCCTTGACTCACTGTAGCAGTCAGCAGGTGAGATAAATTGTAAGGAGTTTGTAAAGAATGCCCCTTGTGAGTGTTCTCCTATTACCTTATGAAGGGTACAAGCCTAGAGGGACGGGAAGCAAACACTGCACGGGGGTGTATATGTGAATTATTTTTCTAGTAATGATGAGAAATCGTACTTGTATGACAAATCCTAACCCACTGTTGTGGTTTCCTGTTGCAGCTGACTTTTTCCCTACTGAATATGCTGCTACTTTCTATTCTGTGTCTTGCCTGTAGGCTTATACTGTACTTGAGGATTGGTCTTGACAATTCAACTCCTCTGAGTTCCAGTCCCAGTCTGACGAAGTGGATGGAGAGCAGTAGTGAGAACCATGCATACAAACTGAGCATTTCTGAAGTATGAAAATAAAGCGGGTTTTGTGCGTTTTTGAGCACATCCATACGTTTTATACATTGTATGTACTGATTTTTCTTTAGTTTTGTAGGTGTGAGTGCGTGCGCGTGCGTTCCTGGGTGGCCACGTCCCTGTGTGTGTTCCCACTGGAGGTGGCTCCTGCTCACGGGGTGATGCTGCTCTGCAGCTGGCTGCCCTCTGTAGGAGGGGCTGCAGAGTTCCTGAAAACACTCTGTTAGCAACTGGGAAGCTTCTTCTTCCCTTGGAAGCCGGAGGGGACTCTGACTCTCTGTAGCATCCTCATGCAATAACAGGAGGCCTTTGGGGCTCAGTTTCATCTCTGAAGCTGTGTTTTGTGGTGGAGGTGAACAGATACTTTACCTCACACACCTCATAGCGCGGCGGCAATCTGTTCTGTGTATTTTTTTTTTTTTAATTAATTATTATTATTATTTTACTTTTTATTCTGTGGTGAACTTATTTGAAAATAAACTCTGGTACAATCCGTGCTGCCGTGGCGGGTCCTGGCTGCAGTTGTTCAGTGTGGGCTGCTCTGCAGGAGCCTCGGTGGCACGTTTTGCCTGTTGTTCTGAACCTTCCCTGCTCCTCTGCTGCCACAGAGGACACTTCTCTCCCTTTTTCCTTATTCTTCTTCACCTTAACTGTAAGCCAGGGAGTCCTGGCCTCGAACGGAGCAGCTCACTGAGTCCAACCCTCGTTCATCTCTCGGTGAGCTGATTCAGCAATAAAGTTGTCATTTTCCCCCTGTTTTAATGTAGCTTTTTCACAGCAAGGAGGATCCTCTGTAGCAGGGCTGTCACAGCTCCCAGGTCCTTGCAGCAGCTGGGAGGGTCTTTTCCTGGCAGCTCAGCACGGCTCTGTCACCCTTGGCAAGATGGCTGTGCTGTGCTGAGTGCTGGTTAGTGAGGGCTGCTGCAAATTGGAGAGGACCTTGCTCTTCTCATTGCCATTAGGTTGATGAGATCTTTGGCATTGCTTTATGCTTTGATTTCCCACTGCCCCTCACTTCTGCAGTGGTTTTTATCACCCGGTTTATCCCAGATCTCCTTGTGGATAAGGTTCCGTTCCCATATCAGCATGGGATGAGTGAAGGGCTCATCTCCCTGAGTGCTCCTGGCTGCCATCAGCTCTGCCAGGGCTCCGTGTCCCATGGTGCCATTCTGAGTTTATTGCTGTCCCTCCATGGTGGGCACAGATGTGGTATCCATGATGCTTTGATGCACGGCCTCACAGCATCCTCTATTTTTGTACTTGGTGAGCTGCAGGATGCTGCAGTGGTAGGAAGGTGGTGGGTTTCACTCCGTGCTACAAGGTCAGGCGTACAAAGCTTTGTGTGGTGTTTAGTTATGTCTTGTTTTGAGTCTTGGACAGATCCTGTATCCGTTGGTGTTGGGATGTGGGGTCAGGAAGTACAGTGGTGTGGGTGAAGGGCTCTTCTGAAGGCTGCACCTCCAGCATGTGCCCACGGTGCTGCAGCCTTGGCCCATCCGCGTCTCTTTGAGGCTCCATTTGGGAGAGATGGGTTTTGTCAGCAGCACCCAACCTCCCTTTGCCCACCTCACCTTAAAACGGTTTGGAAGCCGTTTTTCAGAATGTTTCAGAACTTTTCTCGGGGGTCGGCACTGATCGCTCTTTTTCTCAAGACGCTGTGAGCAACGTTTCATCCCAATGCCAAATAAATGGTGTCCTGTAAGACGAAGGGGCTGTGTCGGGGTCTCCTCCTTTTCGGTATTGGTGCGGTCCTTCGGCAGCGGCGGCGTTTCGGGGCAGCAGGGGGCAGGAGCGGACCGCGGAGCCGGGCAGCCCGAGCCCGCTTCGTCGGGGCCGGCGGACGGAGGGGACGACACCGGGGTCGTCCCCACCCGGGGACCCGGGAGCTGTGGGTGCCTCGAAGCCGCGTGGGTATGGGTGGGCAGCGTGTGCTGGTGGGGATACCCAGCCCACGGTGGCTGCTGGGGATCTGTCGGGTCCCTTCCGACGCAAGGCGTGCTGTAATTCTGCAAAACGTCGCTCTGTAGGTTGCTGTGCTGGTTTAGCAGTGTGAGTGAACCTTGCCCCCACCGTGTGCTGCCGGCACCGGTCCTTGGGATCACAGCTGCTGTGCGTGTCCCTGTGCTGGTGCCACCCCCGGGCCCTCTGCGTGAGGGTTTCTGCCTTCTGCCGCTGGGATCCGGCTCTGAACGCAAGCGCCGGGCTTCTGTGCAGGGTCACGAATCTGCGTTACCCGGGGACATGAGGAGAGCTCACGGCCACGGCCCAGGGCTGCGCTCAGAGCCAGGAAAGGAGCGGGTGCTGCTGGCTGTCCTGGCTGTGGCCGGGGCTGAGCTCATGCTGCCCAACTGCCCGCTGAGCAGCGGGAGTGCAGCCCGAGCTCTGCTGGCGGCTGCAGGATGCGCTCATCGCTGAACGCCGTCCAGCGCACAACGTCATCGCGGCCCCTCCGGGCTCCTTGGCCGCTGCCCACGGGGCACAGCACGGAGCTCGCAGAGCTCCGCCTGCACCTGGAGCTGCTCTACAGGGCACTGGGAAGCGAGTGCCACTCACTGCCTGTGTCACGGGCAGGCAGAGGTCTCGGTGGGGCCTGGCAGGGCCCTGCGTGGCTCCTCTTGGTGCCCTGGCAAAGCCACGATGCTGCATGGCTGTGCCCACACCCGTGGTGTCAGAGTCAGGGTGCAGCATGGAGCTCCTTGCAGCCCAAAGCGCATCACTGGGGGAGCACTGAGTGGCTGCACTCCGCTCCTGATGCTGTCAGTGCCCCTCTGGGTGTCGGGCAGTGCCAGGGCTGTGTGCAGCTGCTGCCCACAGTGCTGCCTTTGTGTGGGTACTGCTGTGCTCCCGTCCGGGCACTCTGGCTGTACCAGAGACAAACAAAGCCAGGGCTTCCTGGAGTCTACTCTGCTTGGGCTCCATCTCCCCACTTTCCTGCATGCCTACAGCCCTCATGAACCCATCCACAGGTCAGCTGTGCTGTGCAGCTCCTCTCCCCCTTCTCCAGTCCCTTCCCAGTCCTCCAGGTCCCCAGGCTGTGTTTCCAGCTGAGGATTCACCTCCAGGAGCTGCTCCTGGCACTGCTGTGTGTGGCGGGGGCTCCCAGCAACGTGGCACCGTGCCCACGTCGGATCGATGGATGCAGCAGCAGTGACTATTTATATTTTTCAGCAAGTCTTTTTTTACCCCTGTAACAGCTCCTGCGCCAGTGCGCGTGGCTGTGGGAGCTCCCTGTCCTGCACAGCACGAAGATGGACACAGCCACTCCACGAGGACAGCGCGGCCGTGAGCACACAGCAGCAGCAGCAATGGCAGCAGTGGGCTGGGAAGCACAGCGCGGTTCCTTGAAGGTTTGTTCTGGTTCCTATAGAAACCGGAGGCTGCTCCCAGCGGGAGGGCAGTGGGGATGGGTGGCCGTGGGAGACTGGCAGGGCAGGGAGATGTTGGGGTTCTGCCTGGAGCATGGACTGCAGGGGCTGAACGTGCCCCAAGGGTACCCACTTGGCCGGCCCAGCCCTGTGCATGCAGCACACGGTAGCAGTGCTGAGCCACAGTGCCATGGCCAAGCTGCCAGCGGGGTGCCCGCTCTGTGCCCTGCGTGGTGCCGGGGTTTGCTCATCCTGGCAGCAGCTCTCAGTGCTGAGCCAGGGCAGTACCTGCGGGAGGAGAGGAGGAACCTGCCCCGTGGCCTCCTTTTTCTCTGCTGCCTTCAGGCAGGCGGGGATATTTTAGGATGATGTGACAACGCCAGCATCCCGCGCACTCACCCCCTTCCTACCTCCCCTCTGCAGAAGGAGAACTCTTCCATCGGGATAACGGCTGCCCTGCACCGTGCAGCTGGGGTGTGCTGGGGGCATGGGGTGCGGGGCTGGAAGGCAGCAGCTCCCTAAACCCACCCTGGCTGAAGGATTGTGGGGCTAAAGGGGTTCTTCCCGTGGATCCCCATGACACTGCTCGCCCCCTGCTCCTGTCCTGAGCCCCAGAGCTGTGCCAGAGGTGAGGATGTCACATGTGGACCTCTGGTGGCCCTGCAGGAGCCTTCCACGGCCCCACACAGGGCTGTGGGGATACCACAACCCATATCTTTAGGGATGGAGAGTAGCAGCACACCACAGCCCTCCCTGCCACCCCCTTGGCCCCACAAAGCTCAGCGCAGCCCTGCAGAGCTCAGAGCAGCCCCATGGTGCCGGGAACCCCCACTGCTGCCCGCTGCCCACGCGTGCCAGCCCGGCCTGGCACAGCACACATGGGCTGGCTGGGGGCCGGGCGCTCCCGCTCCCTCCTAGCAGGCGAGGAGTTAAAAACTCAGCCCTTGTGATGAATATTTAAAAGCAGTGTTCAAGCTGGAGCCGAGGATTTCTCCAGGGCTGGCAGCGCTGCATCCCTCCCCAGCCCTGCCGCCTGCCCGGGCGCACTGCGGAGGAGGACGGGGCATCACAGAGGGGCTGCCAGCATGGGGCCGCTGGGGATGGGGGTAACTTTTGTCACTTTGCCTCTTGTCATCCGAGCAGCTGCGGGAGGTGAGATGCGCTGCCTGCCCGCTGCACCACCGTGGTTGGGGCTGCGGAGGGATGGGCATGGGGTGCTGGTGGCTGGGGGTGATGGGGTGACATGGTGCTGGGTGGGGGTACAGCGGTGCCAGCACTTTATTCCCTTTCCCACGTGTCGGGGGGAATGCATGCCTGTGGTGCTTGGGGCTCGGAGATGTGGTGCAGCCTGGGAGCTGTGTTCTGTGCCCTCCCCATGGGACATCCCTGTCCCCACTGGGCTCAGGGAGGTGTCGGCCCAGCTGGGAGGTGTCTGGGGGGTTGGATGGTCAGTCAGGCACCTGGCATTGAGGTTTCAGCCCCTCTGCCCCATGGGCTCACAACCGGGGAAATGTCACTGAGGGTGATGATACCCCAGAGCAAGTGGGGCTGGGGCGTGCAGCACTCTGCCATGGAGCAGCGGGCGCCCACCTGGCTCATGCTGGGGATGCTCACAGTTGGGCGAGGGCAGCGCTTTGCAGCTCCGAGGGGCGTGCAAGAAGCTCGGCTCCCACTGGACGGGAAGGAAAGCCCGAGCTCACTGCCCTAGGACAGTCCCCACTCGTGGCTGCAGCCTCTCATAACAGCACGGACAGGAGCGGGATGCGAATCCAACAGCACAGGCAGTGCACGCAGCGTGGCCTGCAGCCGCAACGAGAGTGGGGTCAGCGGGGACCCATCCCCGCAGGCGGGGAGTGCGAATCCCACGCGGGGATCCGGACGGGTTTGGTGGGACGCGAGTGGAGCAGAGCGGCCGTGGGCAGCAGCCGGGAGCGGCGAGCCGTCCCCGCGCTGACAGCAGCGAGGTGGGAGGGAAGCGGCTCCGCGGAGCGCTGCTCGGGGCGGTGTGGGCGCACCGCTGCCCACGGCCACGCTGTGCACTGCAGGGGTATCCGCAACAAAGCGGGGGGGGGGGGGTTTGGGGAGCATGGGCCTCTGCACCCCCTGAGCACTGCTCTCTCCCGCAGGGCAGTGGTGCTACGACTCGCAGGACCCCAAGTGCGGTGAGTGGGGACGGTCGGAGCTCCGCTCGGTGCCTCCCTGCCCAGTGCCCGTGGGGCACTTTGGAAGCATGCAAATAATAGCTTGTAAAAGGTTAATTAAGGATCAGGGAGCATGTAATCAGCAGTTACAGCCCAGTTGCTTTGTAGCCCTCAGGTGCGTGCTCGCTGTGCTGCAGGTCAGCTCTGTCTGGCAGCGCTCCGAGCATTGCTGCCCGGCTCCAGCAGCAATTAAACCGTGCTGGGGCTGGTGGGAGGCGGCTGGGGCAGCACAGAACCGGCACGTGCTGAGGGCACCATCCCTTAATGAACGCAGTGGGGAATGGGGAGCGCACGGGGTGGGCCGCAGCTCCACAGGTTTCTGAGTAAAACCTTCCTGGAGTAACAGGGAAAGACGGGATGGAGATGGAGCAGAGCCTGTGTCCCCCCCAGGGGTGGTGGTGGTGGCACTACAGGTGTCCCCATGGCCGTGCTCCCCGCAGGCCCCAGCCACTGGAAGGAGCTGAAGGCCACCTGTGGTGGTGACAAGCAGTCTCCAGTTAACATCGACCGGCACCAGCTGCAGAGGGACGGTGACCTTGGGGACATCATCTTTGAGGGCTATGACCAGGCCCCCCCCGGCAAGTGGCGGCTGCTGAATGATGGGCACACGGGTGGGTGTTCCCCTTCAGCCAGGGCTCAGCTCCTCAGGGGTGCTGCCCCACGGCCCCCAGCCCCGTCCCTCTCCCATCCCTTGCAGTGATGCTGAGCCTGGAGAGTGAGCCCGGAGCTGAGCACATTACCATCAGCGGTGGGGGCCTCCCAGGCCGGTACCGTGCACTGCAGCTGCACTTCCACTGGGGCAGCCCATCTCAGAATGGCTCTGAGCACACCGTGGATGGGCAGCAGCTCCCCATGGAGGTAGGCAAGAAACCCCTTAGCACCATGGCACTTTGATTTCCCACCCTGGTGCCTGGCTGCTGGTGAAGCCAGCGTTGAGCCTGCTGTGCTTTCTCCAGCTGCACATCGTCCACATCAACGTCAAGTACCGCACCCTAGGGGAGGCCAAGGGACACCCGAATGGGCTGGCCGTGCTGGGCTGCTTCTTCCAGGTTGGCTGCAAGTACACGGGGTCAGTGCTGCTATACACTGGCCTTATCTGAGCAGAGCTGCAGGGCCCACTCACTCCCCACAGGTCTCAGAAGCCCCGAACTCCAACTACAACACCATCATTGGGGGACTCAGGAACATCTCCCATGCTGGTGAGGCGCACTGGGACCCCTGTGCTGGGGCACGGGTGGGAGGGGAGAGACCCTGGGGCACGCTGGGGGTGCGGGGGCTAAGTGCCCACGTCCTGCTGTGCAGGGCAGGCAGTAGACCTGGCCTCCACCTTCCGCCTCGGCACGCTGCTGCCGCACGTCGCACAGCTCTCCCGGTACTACCGCTACCAGGGCTCCCTGACCACCCCGGACTGCAGCGAGGCCGTCATCTGGACCGTGTTTGAGGAGCCCATGGACATCGGGCGGGAGCAGGTAACGGGAATCCTCAGCCCCGCTGCCGTGTGCTGGAAGGGCCCATCTGGTAGAAGCGGTGTTGTGAGCATCCCCAGTCCCTGTGCAGGCGAAGCGAAGGTGACGTCTGTAGAAATGTGGGGATGGAGAGCTCGAGAGGGGCACCAAGAGGAGGGTGGGTGGGTTGCCGGGT
>VXAB01012686.1:28882-52953 GCA_013399175.1 Odontophorus gujanensis | reverse complement strand
TGGGCGGGGAGGGATTGGATTGGTGTGGATGGATGTGGGGATGGATGAAGTTCTCCCGCGTTGCCCAAGCACCTCAGCTGTTGCGTTTCCTGGCTGCTCTGTGCTCTGCTGGGCTTCCTGCAACCATCACAAAGCGCAGTGTGTGCAGAGCCCTGTGCTGTCCGTTAGGGGGAAGGATGGAGCTGTGTGTGTGCCTCACTTCACCCTGGGCTCCGTGGCTGCAGTGCCCGTGGTACCACTTCCCACCCGCACCTCTCTCCCCGCAGCTGCAGGCGTTTGTCAGCTCCGTACACTTCCCAACCTCAGGCTCTGCACCCCTGAAGATGACCAACAACTTCCGACCACCACAGCCGCTCCACAGCCGCAAAATCTTCTCCTCCCGGGATGCCACGGCCAGCAGTGGGTGCCCCCGCTGCCCCCTGACCCTGCTGCTCCTGCTGCCCCTGCTCAGCCCCTTCTCGTCTTCCCCTTAGAGCCTGGGTTCTCTGTTGCCCTCTTTTTGCATAGTGGTGAGGCAGCTTCTGGTCTGCGGGTGATGGGGAAAAAATGGTGATAAGCAGCTGGGGCCCTCGGCCGGGTGAGGAGGTGGCAGCCTTGGTGTGGGATTGGCCATGGGGCTGTCAGGGCTGCAATAAAGGAGAGCTCCTGGCCCCGTGTGCGGCCCCTGGCTCTGTGTCTCTGTGCAGTGCCAGCGGCGGGTGCTTGGTGTGGGGACACGGTGGTGTGCGGCCACAGGGAGCTGGGGGCTGAGGGAGGGGATAGGACAGAACTGGGTGACACATAATGTGAACCCCGGGGAGACAAATACCAGCCCAACACGTGTCCTCGTGCTCCGTGTGCACGCACGCACGGCCACGTTGCCTTCCCTAGCTCCAGCCGTGGGGATGTGGCTCATCTCAGCCCCATGGGGTGCAGCCTGGGGGCCCTTTCCCAGGATCTAATTTTTGGCTGCAGCTGTGCCTGCACTGCGTGGCCCTGTGTCTCAAGGCAGAGCAAGAAATCCTCATTCATGTGCCCAAGGTCCAGGTACTCCCAGCCCATTCCTGAGTTATGGAATAAGGGCACAGAGTCACGGTGGGACTGAGCAGTCCCCTGGTGAGGGGCAGCTTAGTGGTGCAGGTGATCCACACAGTGCCTAGCAATGGTTCCCATACACCCACTGCAGGCTGGAGCAGGGGCCCAGCCCCACCATGCACTGCTGCACAGGGGGCTGGGGGACCGTGGTGTCACCCCTGCGTGGTCCTGCCTGGTTGTGGCTGCCGAGCTCCAGCTGCCTCTGGTTGGGAGCCACAGCCGAGTTCAGGGGACATGGATGCTGACCTGCCCCAAGGGCTCCATTAGCACAGGGCCCCACTGTGCGTCCATGCTGTGCTGGAGGTGGTGGTTCAGCTGTGGTCAGGGGGAGCTGAGATACATGGGGCCACGAGTGTCCCTGTGGAGCTGCAGTCAGTGCCAGGCACCAAGTTAGCTCCTGCCTTGGGCACTGCCAGGGATCGGGGACCTGCAGCCTCTCTGCGCAGCCTCAGCCAGGGCCTCACTACCCTCTGAGTGAAGAATTTCTTTATATATAACTTAAATCCACCCTCTTTGAGTTTAAATATGTTACCCTTGTCTTATCACTACGCTTTGCAGCGTTTGAGGTATCTCATGGTGTCACAGAACTGCAGGGGTTGGAAGAGACCTCCAGAGGTCCCCAGTCCACAGAGTTCATTTCCAACAGCTCAGACCATCACCTGAACTGATGCAAGATCCTACACTTGCCCTAGCCCAACCCCATCGGGTTCCTCTCTGCCCAGCTCTCCAGTCTGCCCAGGTCCCGTTGAATGGCAGCACAGCCTTCTGCTGCATCCTCCACTTCTCCCAACTTCATATCATCAGCAAACCAGGTGACAGTGGACTCTGTCACTTCATTTAGGTCATTGATGAAGATGCTGAACAAGTCAGGAGCCATGTTGAACAGGACAGGAGCCAGTTTAGGTGTTTCTGCAAATGTCCTGGTGCCCTGCAGTGAGATGGGACCAGAGCCTGCTCTGGAGGGGGGGCAGAAGCTATTCCCTCCCCACCGTTTCCCCAAGCTCCAGCTTCCAGGTGAGCTTTCTGAAAGCCCCTTCTTGGAGCCATTGCCAAAATGGGACATAAATCAATGTTTCCTGCTCCTGGCTCTGCTGGCTGCTGTGCCAGGCAGTGTTGCTCGTGGTGCCACATGTGGGAATGTTTGTGCCGAGGAAGCAGAGCGTGCTGTGGCCATGGCTATTCCTGGCTGCCAGCTGGTGTTTGGCCGAAGTGGCCGCGTGTTTTCGGCCCGGCTACAATTTTTAGCAAGAGAAACTGCTGCCCCTGGGCCCTGTGGCTGCGGTCAGCACATCTGGGAGAGCGCAGGCTCAGCTGTGTGGTTGGTGACACGTGGCAGTGCCCATGTGCCTGGGCCCACGCCGCCTCCCCAAACATGCCAAAAAACATGACAGGAACACTTAAACCCCACACTCAGCCCCTGCAGATCATATGAAATCTCGCAGATGGGGTTTGCTCAGTGCAGGACTGGCTGCAACCCCCCACCTCCTCTGTGCATGCTGTGAATGCCTCAGGGCATAAACCCCTCCCCAGAGAGCTCAGTGAGACACCCCAGGGCCAGCCCATGTCTCCCAGCCCTGTGCTACTGCTGCCCAACCACTGTGCTCTGTCTGCTCCCAGGCCACAAGCCCTGAGGTGGGGGCTTAAATGGGGGCAAAGCTCAGCCCACGTTGTGTTTCCAAGAGGAGCACGCGGTGGAGAGATGCTTTGTGGCCCACCTGCATCAGGAAGCATGGCTTCTTGCAGCCAACACCAAGCAGAAAACAAATGTTTGCTTCCCTTCCAAAACAGGTGTGTAGCTCTGTTGGGAGTTTTATTTTATTAATGTGCTAAACTTGAGATGAAAAATATTTTTCCGCAGCACAAAGGTGTTCATTTCAGCCTGTTTACGACCTGTTGACAAGCTTGGGGTCTCTGTTTGGGGCTGTTTACCCTTCATGGGCTGTGTACATTTCCAGATAACACCATCCCAGCTGCACAACAGGCGGTTGCTGTTTTGCCACAGCCATGCAAATGCTCTCCTCTTTGCAAGTGGGCTGTTTCAGTCAGGTGGTGCTGGCAGCTGAGCCCGCCTTAAACGTTTATTGATTTAATTTAATTCCTCTTTAATTGCAGCATGATGGCTCTGCGCTTCCTACAGCTGGGGCTCTGCTGCAGCAGGACACCCGTAACTCCATTGCATCTCCCAGATTCAGGGAAACCTGCTCTGTATTTTGGGCATCTTCAGTCTACCGTGCGTGCTGGAAGCAGGCAGGAGTCACGGGATTAACTCAGGATTTGGGGTGATGTGTGGTGGGAGCAGGCAGGGGTGGCACGTGGAGACAAAACCACAGACAGAGCAGTGTGGGGCAGCCCCACATGTGTGGGGTCAGGCCGTGGGGGACTCAACTGCACCGACATTGCCTGGTGGGTTGGGGTGTGAGCGTGCAAGAGTGTGTATGTGTGTACCCCATGCCGGGTGCCCAGGCCATGGGCACCCACCCCAAGCAGTAGCAAAGCTCAGCCTGGCAAAGCCCCAACCCGAGGTGTGTGGCATGGCAGCAACTCTGCTTCACACGTCAGTGCTTTCTGGAGACAGTTTCATTTCCTTTTTTCAGCCGGCGTGGGCCCCAAAGCTTCAACTTCTGATTGGAGACCGGGGAGTAAATTTAGTTCGGGGATGCCCCGGCTGCACAGCTGCATGGTGGGGCTGGGGGTGCTGCACCCTGACAGCACTGTGCCTTCCTGGAAGGGCCAGCTGGCCCTGCTGCTTGCCCTCACCCCCATGCCCTGCCCGCTCCCGGGGTTATTTCTGAGCCCCCAGCTCTTGCTTTCGGGTTTCAGTGCAGCACCCAGCTCTTTGCACGGCCCCAGCTGTGCTGATGGGGCTGCACTACGTGGCCTGCTCTGCAGCAGCCACGTCGCCAGGCTGAGCACCATGAGTTAGTGGGGATGTCGGGGCTCAACGGCAGCGAGACTGGGAGCCATGTGTGGGGAGCAGAGTGTGTCCCCTCTGGTCTGGAGCACGAGTGTGGAGGGGACCCTGCCCGGGTGGATTCTGATAGTGGGGGTGCACAGTCCTGTGAGATCCAGGCCCTTCGGCATCACGATCTGCCTCCATCTGCAGCTAATTAAAGCCGTCCTGAAGCATCTCATTTACTAAATTAGGTCTCTCTCGGTTTGAAATTAATGGCAAGCCAGCCAAAAAAAAAAAAAAGGCGACTGTTTAAAATTTCACCAAGGGACATGACAGAGCGAGAACTGCAGCTGGATGTGGAGCCCTGGGGTTGCTTTCTATCCATACTTCTGCTCATTAGCAAAGCCCAGCACTGTCCAGAGGGGCTCATACTGGGCTCAGCTGTGTCCCTACTGCTGTACCGGGCTGTTCCAGCCCCATGGTCCCGCTGAGTGCCACTGTGGGGGTCATCCAGCCCTGCTCTTAGGGCCTGGGCTGTGATGTATAATTCAGCACGCGCTCCTCAGTGGGTTGCTGCTTCTGGAAGTGGTTTAGCAAAATCTTTTAATCAATAATTAGTGAGGTTGTCCTCATGAGTGTGAGGTGTGAAGGCAGAGCCTGGTTTGCAGCCTGCAGCTTTCAAAGTGAGGCCCAGGAGAAATCCCTGCCCAGCGCCTGGTTCCCTATCCTGGTTCCCTATGCTCTGGTGACTCTCTCCAGTATGAGTAGCTGCCTCAGGGCACAGTTTGGTAAATCCATCACTGAGCATTGAGCATTCCACTTCCCAAGTGTGATAAAAAAACAAAAATCACCAGTTCTGTGCCAATCTCCGTGCTCATGTCAACTCAGCACAGCAGCCTGCAGGGCTCAGCTTGGCAGGCATAGGCACAGAGGCACGAGGACAGCACAGCCCTGTGTGCCAGTGACTACACATGGCAAGGGGAGAATGAAGACTACTGATTCCCTGGGTAAATCCTGAAAAAAACCTAAACCTCACAGAGCAGAAAGCAGGATGTCACATTCAACAGCAAAAAACTTAATAACTGGAGGAAGAAAATGAAATTCAGCGCAATCCCATCCATCACATATTGTGTCCCCAGTGTCATGAATGCCTGCCCATGAAGCTGGGAGATCTCAGCCACTCTCCAAACTGGATAAAAGTCCCCAAAATTACAGTTGTCACAACTGTACTGCAGAGAAAATGGCCAGCCAAGTTTTCAGTGCATCCCTCCTGCAGCAGGGATATAGGGCCACGAGAAAACCTCTGTCCTGATAATAGGGCAGGCCCCGTGTCCTGCACCCCACCAGCAGCTGGATGGAGACATAGGGTGAGCAGGATGGCTGGAGGTGCTGGGGTGGCTGGGATGGATGGATGTGTTGGGGTGGCTGGGATGGATGGACATCGGTGTACATAGAATGGATGGCTGTGTCAGTGTGGCTACAGCAGATCAGCATGGTGGTGTAGATGGAATGGTTGGAGGTGCAGGAGCGTGCAGGCTGGATGGAGGTGTTGTGATGGATGGATGTGTTTGGGTGGGTGGGATGAACAGAGATGTTGGTGTAGATGGAATAGATGGGTGGAAGTGTTGAGGTGGGCAGCATCAGTAGAGGTTGTGGGGGACAAGACAGATGGACTCAGCAAAGGCAGATCCTCCTCAGCAAGGAGGACACACAGCTGACAAGCTGTGCACAGCAGAGCTCTCTGCTTGCTGGCTGCTGGGGGCTGTGCCCAGAGCTGCCCTACATGGGCCACTACAAAACCTCCCTGGGGAGCTGGGACAGGGATAGGGACAGAGATGATGTGCACACAAGGTATGTGGTGTCCGGAGGGTCAGTTGCTGCAGGCACAGGGCACAAAAGGACTGTTCACTCTGACACCCCACCCAGGAGACACCAGGGTGTCTGAATGCAAAGGAACAGAACCAGAACTGGCCATGATCCCAACATACAGTGAATCTCTGCAAAGGAGCTGGTGCCCAGACTGCAGTGGGTGAAAGATGAGGACAGCACGGCCACAGCCAAGTGCTCAGTGCCAGCATAGACCATAGACTGCCCCAGAATTGCCTTAGATGCTGGTGGTGCCAGGGGAATATACCATTATCTCCATTGGTGAGCCAGGGACCTCCCAGCACTACCCGGGTGTGTGTATGTGCCCCCCAGCCCTTCCCCATACTGGGGCCAAACCCACTCTGTGAGACACAGACAGCACGCAAAAGGACACAGAGACATGGATGCAGAGTCAGCACTAGTTCAGTGTCATATTTATTGATGTGACATCTGGAGGAGCAGGGGCAAGAGGAGATGACAGGCAGATGTGGGTGGTGGGGGCATGGTGGGGGACATCTGAGTGAGAAATGGGGGCTGCTGCCACTGGCAGCGGCCCAGAGGGACAGGGAGGGCGAGGAACCACCGTCCTCACACCTCATCCCCAGTGGGGCTAAGAGCACTCGGACCTCTTCAGGGTCTTCACAACAGGGGTGCCCTCGTGTGTGACCCGGCAGGAGTAGGTCTCGTGGCCTTCCCAGTCGCTGGCGGTCAGTGTCAGGTAGCTGCTGGCCATGTACTGGTTGTTGCTCTGCCGCTGCGGTGCCGTGGTCTCGCCGGTGCGGGTGTTGCCATCGACCAACCATTCCACAGTGGCCGGGCCGGGGTAGTAGTCGCTCAGTAGGCACACCAGGGTGGCCTTGTTCTTCTCCAGCTCCAACTTGGACGGTGGGAAGAGTGTGATGGTGGGGGCCACCTTGGGCTGGCCTGCAAGAGAGAGGCAGAGCGGCCGCGTGTGAGTGTATGGATGTACGTGTGTGTGTGTGTGTACATACACGTGTACATCTGTGAAACAAACACGTCCACCTATCCACATCTATTTCCATGTATGTTATACACGTGTGTATAGATATACACATTATATATAAATATATACAGATGTATATATGCATATATACATTTTACATTGTAGATCTGCCTACAGAGATATTTATATATTTANCTACATATATACATATATACACTACATATATAAAATACATTTCATATAGATAAGCATTTTCTTTTGTATACATATATATATATACACATAAAATTTCAACCGTATTGGTTTGGGTGGACCTGACTGAATTCTGGAACTCTGGTTAGCTGCCAGAAAGCTGCTGCTTCCTGCTGCAGGGCTATTTTTTTTTTAATTTTAATTAAAATTTCAAAGAAAAAGCACTCAATTTTCTGGCTATTTCTGCCTCAAGGCACATTCAGACGTCTCAGAAGAAGTACAATGAAAAACTGCCATGAGGAAGGCAAGATTTATTCATTCTTAGACTGTACATCAAACGAAATATAGACAAATCTATGTCTATATCTATATATATATAATCATTTGTATCTACACCAGAAAATGGGGAGAACTCTACCATTAAAGAATTTATGCTGAAGTTCTGTTTAACTACACTTCTCTTGGACTTATGTCCTGAGAAATGTTGTTTAGACTGTTTTTTGGTTTTTTTTTGCCAATTTCTTCTAAAAATAAAAAANTGTGTGTGTGTGTACATACACGTGTACATCTGTGAAACAAACATGTCCACCTATCCACATCTATTTCCATGTATGTTATACACGTGTGTATAGATATACACATTATATATAAATATATACAGATGTATATATGCATATATACATTTTACATTGTAGATCTGCCTACAGAGNAAATAAAAAAAACATATTTCTCTCTCTCTCTCTCTCTATATATACATATATATACAATAAAAATTGCAAAATATTCCTGTCAACTTTTTCAGCAGAATAACCTTTGTTTTTTGACAGCACTTACCTGAAGAGTGTGATTGAAAATTTGAATTTCAGCTCCCTAGGACACTGTTTCAATGGCACTTGGGCTCCCCATGACACTGGAGCCAACAGGGTCCCCAGCAAGAGAAGACTGGGGACAAGGACTTAGTCCTTAGGACTAAGAGGGAAGGACTAACAACTTACAACTGATTCCTGGACAAAGACAAAAACTGTCTTCTTATCAACTTAAACACAATTTCTGAAATCATGTGGCAGAGACAGACCTGAGACAGACCTCAGACAGACCTCAGACAGACCTCAGACACATTTTCTGGCCAAATTTTAAGAACTTTCAATTGACAAAATAACCCTAAGTCCTCCACAGCGCACACCAGAGCCCTCTGGGTTGGCAGGGACAAGTCTCATCCCAGGCTGCCGCGCTGAGTGCCCATCCCTGCGCTGGTGGCAGACCCCAGCCTGGCGCCAAGTCCAGGAAAAATACCCCAAATCGACAAAAATTGACAAAATGTCACAATTTCACCATGGGGGAAGAAAGACCGAGACGAGGTCAGCGACTCACCTAGGACGGTCAGGAAGGTCCCGGCCCCGAATATACCACACAGTGATACAGAGCAATGCAAAAACTTCCCAGTCCGCAGAAGGGGCAGTCCTGGGTCCTGTGGAGGTGGCAGGATGAGGGGATGGGTCAGAAGTGATGGGATGGAAGTGTCCTGATGGACAAAGCAGGAGGGAGATGATGGGCTGGACTCAATAGGATGAAGGTGATGGAATGAGCACAGCAGGATGGTGATGCTGGGGGCCGGTACAGCGGGCGTGCCCCTCTGGCAGCCGTGCAGAGCACCCAGGTGTTGCAGGCAAGAAGCACCCTGGGGAATCCTGGTGCCACGCAGTGCTGCCTCCAGCCCCCCAGCTGTCTTCTGACAAGGTGAACAAGGACATGATCAGCAGGGACTCTGCAGATTACAAAGGGCCAGAGCAGTACTGCAAGCAGCACAGAGCGTCAGACCATATGACCTTTCTGCAATTCAGGTCAGACCATACAACCTTTTTTCTGCAAATCAGGAAACATTTCTGTGTGGCTAGGCAGACCAAGGACATGCTGCCACAGCCAAAGTGGAAAAAGAAAACAAAACCAATCAAAAAAACAAAGGCTGGGAAGAGCCTGGGGTCCCTCTTGCTGCTGGGGAAGACTGTAAGTGAACACAGAGCAACTTCCTCAGGATGATCAGTCGATTCCTGAGGTCCCACCAGGGAAATACCTGCAGTGACACACAGCCATGCAGAAGCAGCCCAAGTGGCAGCCCATGCCCAGACTCATGTGTGGCTGAGCCCTGCTGCCTGCTGCGGGTCGTGGTGTTTTGTGCAACCTCATCATCTCTCCTGAAGGATATCCAGCAGCTGTACCATCACTGGTCTTGGCTGAAGTCATGTCAACCTGACACAGGCACCCACTAAATAATGGGCTTGCTTGCTGGCCTATTTATTGCAGCCCCTTCAGTTCGGGCCTGTCTGTTCTGATGGCCTTACTCTTGTTGATGCCATCCTTCCAGATCGCTGGGCCCAGCTTTATCCCACTGGTGCACCACTGCCCTGTCACTGCTGCCCACATCCTCCTCAAGAGAGGAAAAGAAAGTATGAAGAGAATGTTGCTGCCCAACCAGAGCTGCCAAAGTCAAGGCACTGGCTTGAAAGTGAACTCAAAAATATGCAAATGCTGTGGTTTGTGTAAGGTTATAGAAAGAGGGAGAGTTGGTGAACCTCCTGAGTCACTAGAAAATGGATGATGCATCAAAGATTTTGTGGTTGGAAGTAATTTCTGTTTCAAAGGTTCGGTTTGCCTCTGGGAAGGCTTAGGTGCAAGTGATTGCTGCAAATGACACAAATTAATTGAAACTGTCTATGCAAAATATATGGCTGAAGCTGATGCTACATAATATGGATGAACAGTTTCAGGGTATTACTGAGACTTCTATGGGGTTTCGGTTTCATTTTAGGTGAGGACACTAAAGGTACTTAGAAGTCCAGCTCTTCAACTTGGAGGGATCTGTGTAAGAGAAGTGGTGCTGTGCTGATGTACCAACTGAGTGGAGGTGGCCCTCCATCAGGGGCTGGGCAGGTGGTCCGAGTGGGAGTAGGAGGAGGTGAGGAGCTGTTGCCCCGGGGGCATTCAGGGGACACTACAAATGGTGGATGTAGGATGGCAGGGAGGCAGCCATGGTATGGGGTGCACCTGGGAGCACAGGCGGACCTGGGCCCTGCAGCATAGGGCAGGGATGGAGGTGGGACGTGTAAGATAGAGACAGCAAAAACCACCAGCTGCTCCTTGCAGTGGCAGGAGGTTTTTGTATCATTTCCCCATTGCTTTGTGTCACCGTGCAGCAGTACTGCTGCTGTCGTAGCCCCCACAGTGATAGGTGGCCTCGTCCTCGGCTTGGACCCCAGCGATGGTTAATGTGTGTGAGGAGCCGGATCGGGAACCGGAGAATCGTGCAGGGATGTTGGAGGGTCTGTTGGTGTTGCTATAGATCACAGTGACAGGGGCACTGCCAGGTGACTTCTGCTGGTACCAGCCATAGCTGTAGCTACTCCCAGAGCAGGGGATCTTGACGGTTTCTCCTGGGTTCGCTGACACTGAGGCCGGCTGAGTCAGTGCTGCCTGCACCAGGGAACCTGGAGAGGGAGAGGAAAGAGGGGAGAAAACGGGGATCAGCGACTGCCCGACACACACAGCCCTCCCCGCGCAGCAGTGCCACAAAGCCCCGTGCCCGAAATCCCCGAGTGAGCGCAGCGAGTACCTGAGCTGTGGGCGAGCACCGCCAGGAGGAGAGGAGCCCAGGCCATGGCGTGATCCCAGCAGCTGCGTCCCCACGCCGATGGGGCTGTGCCGTGGACCTCGATGCCTTTTTATACCCGCGTCCTTCCGCAGCACGTCCCCCATGCAAATCCCTCCCTGTGCTCCCAGCCGTGTCCTACGCCTGTCCCCACACCTCCTTGCTCTCTCCTGGCCCGGCCCTCGCCTTGTGGCGCAGCGGGGTTGGCCAGGCCTTGCAGTGGGGACACGTGGCAGCGCCCAGACCCACAGCAGCCCCACAATGGGCACAGCTGCTGCAACACCAAAGTGCCTGGGAGAGCCAGGCTGGCGGGGCATGGCGGGGAGCGGGTCATGGATAGAATCACAGAATCACCGGGGCTGGATAAGATCTCTAAGACCATCCAGTCCAACCATCCACCTATCATCAATATTTCCCACTAAACCATGTCCCTCTGTACAACATCCGAACGTGTATTGAACCATCGCCTGCAGCTCTGCCCTGTTTCACCCCTCAGACACACAAAGCTCTCCCTGGGCACGCTGGGTTTTAGCAGGTGGCAGTGTCTGGGCAGGACTGGGGGCTGGCAGGACCCTCCAAACAGCAGACAGTAAAGGGTGCATGCAGCAGAGGAGGCCACCAGGGTCAGCAGGAGCCCTGAAGGTGGTGAAAGCCTCAGAACATCGCTTATCCATGGGATTACTGCTTTGGTCCTTGCTAGGAAGCAAGCATTCAATACTCCTCTGGGCAACCTGTTACGGTGCTTCATCACCTCTGAGTGAGGAATTTCTTCTTTGTAGCTAACCTAAATCCACTCTCTTTGTGTTTTAAACCATTTCTCCTTGTCAAAGCATACAGGTGTTTGTAAAAAGCCTTTCTCCATCTCTCTTAGGAGTCCCCTTTAAGCACTGACAGGCCACAGGAGGTTGCCCCAGAGCCTTCTCGTCTCCAGGCCTGGCTCTCGCAGCCTTTCTTCATAGGGGAGCTGTTCCAACCCACTGAACGTTTTTGTTGAACACTGTTCAATAGAGCAAAACACTCTTTTTTGCTGCAAGGCTGATCAAACGTTGGAACACGTGTCCCAGATAGCTGTGAAGTCTCCATCCTTGGTGACCTTCACAATCTGCCAGAGCAGGCCCTGGTCAGCCTGCAGCAGCTGCCCCAGCATGGAGCAGGGTGGGAGGAAGTGATCTCCAGCAGCCCCATTAGCTCCAGCCATTTGGGGCTTTCCCCAGCCCTAACACCTGCATTTCTTCCTCCTTACTCTGCTGCTCCCTTTTCTGGGCTCACACCCCTGGTCTCAGCCCCTTCTCAATGCCTTCCCTCCTCCCCAGGCCTCTGTCTCTCTGCACAACTGAGCCACTGAGTCCAGCCATGTCCCACACAGAGGACAATGGGGCAGGGGTCCCAGGGGTGGTATCTCTGTGGGCAGCATAGAGGAGATGTGCTAGAATAAGGCTCACAGGTAGGAAAGCCTAGTCAGGTTTGATCACACAGATCACACAGATGCAATTGTTGGTCCTTGACCATGTCCAAGCTGCAACAGGCACCTGAGGAGGCCTGGTAACTCAGCAGTTTGGGCTCTCACTTCCCCATTGCTGGAACTCTCTATGACCATGGCCAGCACTTCTGTCTCTGTCAGAGCACTAACAAACAGCCTTGCCTTGGGCCCCTGTGAAGGTTAATGGCCACAGAGCTGAGCAGGGCTCTGCTGGTGCCAGGAATATGGTCTGAGCAGAGCTGAGCCCTGCAGCACTGTTCATGTACAGGATACTGCCCTTACCCTACGCAGGTGCTGCTCAAGCACGGCCAGAAGCCCCCACTGCCACCTATGCCTGCAGGTCTCCCCTGGCACCTGCACACACCCCAGGAACTTGGGATGGCTCAGCAGCCTGTGCCTGCCCTGCCTAGGGGCCCTCTGGTATTTGCACACCAGGGATGTCTAGAGCCTAACTTTTGGACACCTCCAGGAGGGAGAAATCAGCATGAGGCAGAAGCAGCTCTGCAGCAGCAACACAGGGAGGCAAGAAGAGTGGGCAGCGGGAGCTTGGGGACCAGGGGCTATGTGCAGTGAAGGGCAGGGGCAGGGCTGCTGGGACCATTCCTTCCCTCCTTGAGGGGAACATGGCATAACCACCTGCAGCACTGTGCTAGGCCATGCCTGGGACTTCTGTCAGCAGAGGCTGCCAGCTGCTCCCGGAGAAGTCAGATCTGTGTATCACTTCTCCATTGCTCTGTGTCACTATGGCACCAGTACCACTGCTGTCTGCATTCCCACAGTAATAGTCAGCCTCGTCCTCGGCTTGGACCCCAGTGGTGGTTAATGTGCCTGTGGAGCCGGACTGGGAACCGGAGAATCGTGAAGGGATGTTCGAGGGTCTCCTGTCGTTGTAATAGATCACAGTGACAGGGGCACTGCCAGGTGCCTTTTGCTGGTACCAGCCATAGTTATTGGTAATCAGATTGTGACTAGGACAGATGTGGGTGTCTTGACATCCCATATGTGACCGTAGGCACAGGGCCTTATCCCACAGCCTGGGAAGGGCTGCATGTGTCAGGCAGTCGCTGATCCCCATTTTCTCCCCTCTCTCCTCTCCCTCTCCAGGTTCCCTGGTGCAGGCAGCACTGACTCAGCCTGCCTCAGTGTCAGCAAACCTGGGAGAAACCGTCAAGATCACATGCACCGGGGGTGACAGCAACTACTATGGCTGGCACCAACAGAAGTCACCTGGCAGTGCTCCTGTCACTGTGATCTATGATAACAGCAAGAGACCCTCCAACATCCCTTCACGATTCTCCGGTTCCACATCCGGCTCCACGAACACATTAACCATCACGGGGGTCCAAGCCGAGGACGAGGCTGACTATTACTGTGGGAACTATGACAGCAGCATCACAGCAGTAATGCCACTCCCATGTTCCTGCTGCTGTCAAGCATAATCATTTACCCACGGATAGAGCTGGGAGCCCTGACTGCCACTTGTTCCTGAAGGTCTCCTGGGGCACCCACACAGGAACAGCAGAGACAACTGCTCCCTGTGATGTAGCAGAAATGCTAAGTCACGGCCTGAAGCAGGGATGGAGCACTTGGTGGGAAGGCAGGGCTGACCCAGGGGAGCTCAGGTGTATGCAATGAGTTACTGGAAGTGGTGGAGCCAGGATCCACCCCTTCTCAGTCCTCATTTAAGGGTTGGCAGTGGAGGTGAGGGCATGTTGCTGGAGTGCTTTGTCTACCTGAGACTTTCCAAAGGTAAATGGTTTTTCTTCCTTTGTGTCTGTGACTGCAGTATTTGGGCTTGTTCTTATTTCCTGCTGCCTAGGGCTGTGCTACTCTGCTTTTACTGATGTACCTTCTATCACATTATAACTTTACTGATGTACAGAGGATTGTATGTTGTTTTCCACTGTTCTGTATCACTCTGATACCAGCATAGCTGCTGTCTTCATTCCCACAGTAATAGTCAGCCTCGTCCTCAGCTTGGACCAGAGTGATGGTTAATGTGTGTGAGGAGCCGGATTTGGAACCGGAGAATCGTGCAGGGATGTTGGAGGGTCTCCTGTCGTTCCAGTAGATCACAGTGACAGGGGCACTGCCAGGTGACTTCTGCTGGAACCAGCCATAGCTGTAACTACTCCCAGAGTAGATAATCTTTGTAGAATGGTTTGGGTTGGAAGGGGCCTTTAAGATTATCTAGTTCCAACTCCTCTGCTATAGGTAGGGTCGCCTTCCGATAGCTCAGGTTGTTCAAAGCCCTATCCAGCCTGGCCTTGAATAGTTCCAGGGTGGGGGTATCCTCAGATGCTTTGGGCTATCTGTTTTGGTGTCTCACCATCCTTGCAGTAAAGGACTTCTTCCTAACCTTCCTAGTCTAGATCTACCTTCTTCCACTTTGAAGCTACATCCCCTTGTCCTGTTGCTTCCTTACAAGAAGTCCCTCCCTAGCTTTCCTGTAGGTCCCCTTCAGGTACAGGAAGGGCATTAAAAGGTCCCCCAGAGCCTTCTCTTCTTCTGGGTGAAGAGCCCCACCTCTCTCAGCCTGTCCCCATAGGGGAGGTACTCTAGTTCTCTGATTGTCTTCATGGCCGTCCTTCAGACCTGCTCCAACAGCTCCATGTCCTTCTTTTGTTGGTGGCACCAGAACTGGATGTGATACTCCAGGTGGTATCTCACGAGAACAGAGTAAAGGGGCCAAATCATATTAAATCTTGATGTTTTCTCCTGGGTTTACTCGCAACGAAGTGCAGTGAGTCCTCCCAGGGCACCAAAGCTTTGGGCATGCCCTGTCAGAAGGAGAGGGGCCTAAGCCATGGAGCAATCCCTACGGCTGTACATCCTCATGTTGACAGGGCTATGCCATGGATCACAACTCACTCTTAAGCCCCTGTCTGCCCACAGCACAGCCCCCAAATTGAACCTGGCCCCCATGATCCTGGTCAGCTCCTCAGTGTTCTCACTGCACTCATTTTCTTGGCTCGCATAAGGCTAGTCAGGGTTAGCAATCACTGGGGTCCAAGCTGGGAACAGTGACACAGGTTGATGAGTAACAGGCCTGAGTTAGAAATGGAAGTTTTCTGCATTTACTGAGTTGTGGCTGAGCAGGGCTGTGGGGCTGAGGGCAGTTTCTGTTCTCTCTGTATAGCTGTGTTTGTAAGTGCCCTCCGTGATGTACCTAGATGTGTGGGAGGTTACTCTGGCATGTAGCCACATTGTGTGTGCCCCTACAAAGGCACAGTACTTTGCCGTCCCCAGCCCTGCTCCACGTTGCTGCTGGACTCTCTGGGCTCTCATCCTCTAATGTTCCTGTGGCCATGACTGAAGTCTCTTCTCCTTTAATGATGGTGTTCCCCACTGCTGCTTGGAGTGAGCTGTGTGTGCTAGGTACTTACTGAGCCCTGTTTTCTCCCCTCTCCAGGTTCCCTGGTGCAGGCAGCACTGACTCAGCCGGCCTCAGTGTCAGCGAACCCAGGAGAAACTGTTAAGATCACCTGCTCTGGGGGTAGCGGCAGCTATGGCTGGTACCAGCAGAAGTCTCCTGGCAGTGCCCCTGTCACTGTGATCTATGGTAGCACTGGTAGACCCTCAAACATCCCTTCACGATTCTCTGGTTCCCAATCCGGCTCCTCACACACATTAACCATCACTGGGGTCCAAGCTGAGATGATGCATCTGTTACTGTGGGAGCTACGAAGGCAGTGGTATTGGTATGGTGATATGGAGAGATGTTGCACTGAATTGACTACAGGTCTTAATGCCAGCAGCAATGGGACAGGGCCCATTGTCCAAAGGCCCCAGCTGGGCACAGCAGGTCTTCCTAGGGCACCTGAACTGTGGGTCCACCCTGCCAGGAGGAAAGGGGCACAAGCCATGATGTGAGCCCAGCAGCTGCATGTCCCTGTGCCAACAGGTCTATGCCATGGACCCCAACCCCATTTTATACCCTTGACTGCCCACAGCACAGCCCACTTATGTAGAACCTGCCCCACGCACCACCACCCACATTGCAGGACCGTGGTGGGGACCCCTGTCTCCATCATATAGAGACAGCAAAGACTGCCAGCTGCTCCTTGCACTGACAGGAGGTTTGTGTGTCACTTCCTCACTGCTGTGTGTCACCATGTGGTCAGCACTGCTGCTGTCTAAGCTCCCTCAATAATAGTCAGCCTCATCCTCGGCTTGGACCCCAGTGGTGGTTAATGTGCCCGTGGAGCAGGACTGGGAACTGGAGAATTGTGAAGGGATGTTTGAGGGTCTACTGCTGCTAGCATAGATCACAGTGACAGGGCACTGCCAGGTGACTTCTGCTGGAACCAGCCATAGGTGTTGATAAACCTGGAGCAGGTGTGGGTGTCCTACTACCCTATGTGTTCCTGTGGTCTTGGGTGCCTCACCTGGCAGCCTGGAGTAGGCTGTGTGTGTTGGGCACTCTTCGAACTCTATGTTCTCCCCTCTCTCACACATATACCTGGAGGGAGGGTGTAAAGTGAACAGATCCAGGCTTTTTCCAGCAGCGTCCAGCACCTGGACAAGGGGCAGTAGCACAAACTGAATGCAGAAGTTCTGGCTAGTGTCAGGGATTACTCCACAGGTAAGATAGCAGTGGCCCAGGTTGCTCAGAGAGACCATGGTGTCTCCTCCTTGAATGCTGGTGTGCCCACCTGCACACAGGCCTGGGCACCATGCTGTGGCTGTTTCCACTTGAGCTGGTGTAGGAGCACTTAATAGCAATCATTCTGACCTGAAAGATTCTGTGGCTGTGTTTCTCTTCTGGAACAAGGGCAGCCAGCAGCTGTGGGAAACGTCCTCTCAAAGTAGAAAGTTTTGGCCTAGCTGCTCAGCTACCCACAGGTTCCCTGTTGTTAGTGCTGGGGATGTGATTTTGTTGTGTGTGGGTTGGAGCAGGGCACAAGGCACAGATATGTGCAGCACAGGACAATGAGGGAAGGGCCATGGTAGGAACCAGTGCCACCATCAGAGGTGCAAGAACAGCCAGCTGCTCCCTGCACTGACAGGAAGTTTATCCATTGTACCTGCTGCTCTGTCCCACTGGGAAGTAGTACTCCACATCTGATGTCTCTATTTGCGTAGTAATAGACAGCCTTGTCCATGGCTTGGACCCCAGTGATGTTTCCCGTGTGTGGAGTGGGATATGGAACCAGAGAATTGTGAAGGATCTCATGGTGTTATTGTACATCACACTGACAGGGCACTGGCAGGTGTCATCAGCTGGTACCAGCCATAACAATAGCTACTCCTAGAACATGGGATCTTTTGGGTGTTTCCAGGTACCGAGTCCCATATGATGAAGTAGAACAGGAAAGATGCTCAGAACCATGGCCATGCAGAAGGGAACATGCCTGAGTGGCATAGCACAGCATGATCCTGAGGGAGGGAAGCAGGAAGCATCTGTTTTTAATTCAGGGCTGTACCTCAATTTCACACTGCCCTGTATTGCTACCAGCAGTACTGCTGCTGTCGTAGTTCCCACAGTAATAGGTGGCCTCATCCTTGGCTTGGACCCCAGTGATGGTTAATGTGCCCGTGGAGCCGGATTTGGAACCGGAGAATCGTGCAGGGATGTTTGAGGGTCTCTTGCTGTTTTCATAGATCACAGTGACAGGGGCACTGCCAGGAGACTTCTGCTGGAACCAGCTGGAACCATAGATGCTGCCACCCCCAGAGCAGGTGATCTTGACAGTTTCTCCCAGGTTTGCTGACACCGAGGCAGGCTGAGTCAGTGCTGCCTGCACCAGGGAACCTGGAGAGGGAGAAGAGAGAGTGGACTTTACAGTGGAGTTATCATAGATCACAGTGCTGTTGCATTGCCAGTAGTTTTCTGCTTGTACCAGTCATAGTAGTTGTTAACCACAGAGTAGATGTTGGTGTACTAATATCCCACATGTGCCTGTGTGTTCAGGGGTCTCAGCCCCACGTGGTGAAGGGCTGTGCCTGTTGCACACTCACTGAGCCCTGTTTAATCTCCCTCTCCAGGTTCCCTGGTGCAGGCAGCACTGACTCAGCCGGCCTCAATGTCAGCAAACCCAGGAGAAACTGTCAAGATCACCTGCTCTGGGAGTAGTTACAGCTACGGCTGGTTCCAGCAGAAATCTCCTGGCAGTGCCCCTGTCACTGTGATCTATTACAACGACAAGAGACCCTCCGACATCCCTTCACGATTCTCCGGTTCCAAATCCGGCTCCTCACACACATTAACCATCGCTGGGGTCCAAGCCGAGGACGAGGCCACCTATCACTGTGGGGGCTACGACAGCAGTGCTGGTTATGCTGGTGGTGGCACTGTGGGGTATTCTCCCCTCCTGCTGTTTGCTGCACCTTTCCCTGCATGGGCAGAGCTGTCAAGGGTGGTCTGTTCTGCATTCTGGTTGTGGTGCTACCCTTGTGGGGCCCCAACCATGTGCCTGCCCTGGTGGGGCCTCCTGGCAGCAGCTGTGTAGGTAGAGTGACACAGGAGAGATGGCAGAGATGTGATGTCCATAGCTGGAATTGTTGGGTTTCTCTCTGACTCCATTATGGCTGTGTTTCAAGTCTCTTCCTGTGGCAGCATTTCCTGTCCCACACTGCTGGATAGATGGTGTGTGTTGGGGGAAATGTGGAGGAGAATCATCCAGAGGAGCTGCTCTGGGGCAGCACCAATGGCTGTGGGTAGAAGGAGCAGAAGGCACCAGGCAGGGGTCTTGCTGAGAGAGCTGGACCTAACAGGGATCGTGGATGACAGTGGATGCCACAAATGGAAGAGAGGAGCACAGCTATGGCCACTTTTGATGAGAAGAGCCCAGACCTCAGCAGCACATCCCAGTGCCAGAGACATCTCCTGTGCTCTGGTGCATGAAAGGGAGCCCATGGCCATGCAGATGGAATAGGAGACTGCTACAGCCACAGCTCAGCATGGCCAAAGGAAGATGGACAAAAAACAGTTTCACAATTGATGTTAACTTCTTTTTAATCATTGTCTCTGTACAGCATTGGAGCTGCTTTCCCAGTTCCCACAGCAATAGACAGCCCCGTCAGTGATGGTTAACGTGGCTGTGGAGCTGGAGAATTGTGAAGGGATGTTTGAGGGTCTGTTGGTGTTAGCATAGATCACAGTGACAGGAGCACTGCCAGGAGACTTCTGCTGGTACCAGCCATAATAATAATTTCCATAGTAGCTGCTACCCCCAGTGCAGGTGATCTTGACGGTTTCTCCTGGGTTTGCTGACACTGAGGCAGGCTGAGTCAGTGCTGCCTGCACCAGGGAACCTGGAGAGGAGGGATAAGGACAACTGGGCCAATACCCAGTATCCCCCTCATTCCTGGAATGTGCTCTGGGATAGGTCAAGGTCCTGGCCATTCAGTTGAGACAAGAGCCTGTTGATTTCCCACAACCATGAAACAAGTCACAATTCCCAAAGCCCTGGGCACCTGGAGAACGGTCTGAGGACTTTTTTGTGAATATGGCTTATGTGTTTATGTTTCAGCTGCACATGGTCCAAATACAGTACCAGTGCTGCTCGTCAGTGTCCACAGTAATAAACAGCCGCGTCCTCAGCTTGGACCCCAGTGATGGTTAATGTGCCCGTGGAGCCAGACTGGGAACTGGAGAATCGTGAAGGGATGTTCGAGGGTCTGTTGGTGTCCCTTTGGGTCACTGTCACAGTATGGCTACCTGTTTTCTCATGGAACCAGCCATACTCATAGGTGCTCCCAGAGCCACAGGGCCGTGCACAATGCCTGCAGGAGTAGGATTGCAGTGAAGTACTGGGACCTGGTGTACAAGGCAAAGGAGAGCAGAAGAAAGGAGGGGAGACCCTGGAGCAAGATTGAGAGGGAGCAGGAATGGAAAAAGATCCTCTTAGACAGATGTGGTCTCACTGCCCTGGGTAATCACTGCCATCTTCTGGCCACTGCTGCTGTCGCTGCTGTCACTGCCACCACTGTAATACACGGAGCTGTCCTCAGCTTGGACCATGGTGGTGGTTAATGTGTGGAGCTGGGCTGGGATCCAGAGAATTGTAACAGGATGCCTGAGGGTCTACCACTGTTAGCATGGATCGCTGTGATGGGGGCACTGCCAGGTACCTTCTGCGAGCACCACACATGCTACTGAGAATCCTGGAGCACATGTGGGTGTCCTGCTCTCCCATGTGTCCCTGTGCACTCTGGTGCCTCATCCCAGAGCTTTGAGGGGGTGTTCTATGCCAGCCCCATTTTCTCTCCTCTCCCTCTCCAGGTTCCCTGGTGCAGGCAGCACTGACTCAGCCTGCCTCAGTGTCAGCAAACCCAGGAGAAACTGTCAAGATCACCTGCTCTGGGATTAACAGTGCTTATGGCTGGTTCCAGCAGAAGTCACCTGGCAGTGCTCCTGTCACTGTGATCTATCAAAACAGCAAGAGACCCTCGAACATCCCTTCATGATTCTCCGGTTCCACATCTGGCTCCACGAACACATTAACCATCACTGGGGTCCAAGCTGAGGATGAGGCCACCTATTACTGTGGGAGCTACGACAGCAGCACTGATGCTGGAATAGAGTTGCTGGCTGAGGGGGAACTGACATACAGATCTGAGTTTAAAATAGGGTGTTTTTGCCCTTGCTGACTAATGGCTGAGCCGACTGTGGGGCTGAGGCAGATTTCTGTCTTTTCTGCCTGGCCTTGTTTTTAAGTGTCCTCTCCATTGTACCTAGATGTATGAGAGATTACTCTGGGTCCTGAGTCATATTGTACCTGTCCCTACAGAGGCATAGCACCGTGTCATCTCCAGCCCTGCTCCATGTTGCTGCTCTGAGTCCTGTCCTCCTGCTGCTGGAGCTGCCTGTGTACTGAGATGTTCTGCTCTGCGCTCTGATCCTGCAGTGTGCCATCACCACCAGAGCAAGAGGGGCTACAGCCATGGGCACTTTTGGGGACCAGAGGTCAGCACAGAGGCAGCTCCAGCAGAACTCAGATGAGCTCATCAGCTGCTGCAGGCAGGAGCTGGGCATGAGGCATTGCTGTGCATCCTGTTGGGGCATGTACAGGACACCATGCACAGCCTCCTACACTGCAGGACAGGGAGGACAGGGCTGTGGTGGGGACTTGTGCCATGATCAAACAGAGATAGTGAAGACTGCCAGCTGCTCCTTGCACTGACAGAAGGCTTGTGTATCACTTCCTCACTGCTGTGTGACACTGGGACCAGTACCGCTGCTGTCTGCACTCCCACAGTGATAGGTGGCCTCGTCCTCAGCTTGGACCCCAGCGATGGTTAATGTGTGTGAGGAGCCGGACTGGGAACCGGAGAATCGTGAAGGGATGTTGGAGGGTCTGTTGGTGTTAGCATAGATCACAGTGACAGGAGCACTGCCAGGTGACTTCTGCTGGAACCAGCCATAAGCACTGCTACTGTCACCCCCAGAGCAGGTGATCTTGACAGGTTCTCCTAGGTTTGCTGACACTGAGGCAGGCTGAGTCAGTGCTGCCTGCACCAGGGAACCTGGAGAGGGAGTGAAGAGAGCGGAGAAAACAGTGCTGTGACACTGACACACACAGCACTCCCTGCACAACTGTGGGATGAGGCCCTGTGCCCAAGGACCCCTGCCAGGTGCACTGAGTCTGCTGTGCCCTCCCATTTGGCACCAGTGTCCTGAGGACAGGGCTAGGAACAGGGCAGCTCCTCTGCTGCTCACATGCACTCATGCATCAGCTCCCTATTCCAGTGAACTTCTGTGGCCACAGCCTGTGAGCATCTGCCTTGTATGAAGCACCCCGTTGTGAACATGAGTCCCCACCCTTGTCCCATCATCCCATGCATCAGACAGAGTGCTGTGCAAATTGAGTACGACGTGGCTCCGAGTATGTGGTTGGAGCAGAGACTCAGGCCAGGGGTTGCCCAGGTCCCTGCAAAGGCTGTAGGTGCCTGCACAGACCCAGAAAGAACTTGAAACACTGGTACTGGGCAAACAGAGACCAGGACAAACTTTGCTGCCTGCAATGGAGGGCCACCAAGGTGCTGCAAGGATGCTCAGGGGAGACGTGGTGTTGTGATGATGTACCAGCTGGGTGGTGGTGGACCTCCAGCAGGGACTGGGCAGGTGCTATTAGTGGGAACAGGAGTAGGTGAGGAGCAACTACCCCAGTGCACAAAGGGGACACTATGAATGGTGGATGTAGGATGGCAGGGAGAGAGCCATGGCATGGGGTGCAGCCTGGGAGCACAGGAGGACCTAGGCCCGGCAGCACGGGGCTGGAACTGTAGTGGTATCTGTAGGACAGGGACAGCTAAGAGTATTAACTGCTCCAACAGGAGGTTTGTCTATCACTGCTCAGTCACTGTGGTACCAGTATCACTGCTGTCCCAGCCCCCACAGAAATAGTCAGCCTCGTCCTCAGCTTGGACCCCAGTGATGGTTAATGTGGCCGTGGAGCCGGATTCGGAACCGGAGAATCGTGAAGGGATGTTGGAGGGTCTACTGGTGTCCCTGTAGATCACAGTGACAGGGGCACTGCCAGGTGACTTCTGCTGGACCCAGCCATAAGCATAGCCACTGCTACCCCCAGAGCAGGTGATCTTGACAGTTTCTCCTGGGTTTGCTGACACTGAGGCAGGCTGAGTCAGTGCTGCCTGCACCAGGGAACCTGGAGAGGGAGAGGAGAGAAGGGAGAAAATGGGGATCAGTAAGTGCCCAACACACACAGCCCTCCCCAGGCAGCAGTGAGGAACACCACTGTTACAGAAGAGACTTCACCTGCACCCACGACACTTCAGAAGCAGGACAATGGGACTGCCAGCAGTAACAGGAAACAGGGCTGGGAATGATGCAGTGCTGTGCCTTTGCAGGAACAGGGGGAACAGGGAGAAGTGTCTTCTGGACTCATAATCTCCTTGTGCACCACACCATACAATAGGGAGGCCATTCACAGACAGTGCTTTGCAGAGGGGACAGCAGCCTGCCTCAGCTGCACAGCTCATCTCGGCTGTGACACAGTTGGGCAGAGAAATTCAATTTTATCCCTTTTTTATACTTTTTTTTTTTTTTTTAATTTCCCGATACTACCACACCAGGATTACTGCTGCTGTCCCAGGCACCACAGTAATAGTCAGCCTCATCTTTGGCTTGGACCCCAGTGATGGTTAATGTGCTTGTGGAACCAGAGAATCCTGAAGGGATGTTGGAGGGTCTACTGCTGCTACCATAAATCACAGTGACAGGGGCACTGCCAGGTGACTTCTGCTGGTACCAGTCATAGCTGGTACTACTCCCAGAGCAGGTGATCTTGACGGTTTCTCCTGGGTTTGCTGACATTGAGGCCGGCTGAGTCAGTGCTGCCTGCACCAGGGAACCTGGAGAGGGAGAGGAGAGACAAGAGAAAAAGCAGCTCACTGAATGCCTGACAAGAACAGCCCTCTTTAAGCAGCGGTGGGATGGGGAACACCACCCCCAAAGGAGAAGGGCCCACAGCTTCAGCCATGCGTGTGTTGGAGGAGGTAAGCCCAGCCCAGAGCATCCCAGCACCCGGGAAGCTCCAGACAATAGGGAACAGCACTCACAGCAGCACCGTGGGGCAGAGCTAGCAATGACATAGTGCTGTGCCTTTGTATGGACAAGTATGATGTGTCTAAGTGCCAGTGACCTCCCATTCACCTTGGTACATCAGCAAGGGTGTTTACAAATACAGCCATTCAGAGTGGACAGAAATCTGCCTCTGCCCCACAGTTGAGCCGTAAGTCAGGAAGTGCAGAAATCCTCCACTGTTAACTCATGTCTGTAACTCAGTTCTCCATATTCCTGTGGCATTTTACCAGTGTCAGTGCTGCTTCCCCAGTCACCACCATCATAGACAGGCTTGAGCTCCTCTTGAGACCCCATGATGGCTAACCATCACTGGACTTCCAGGACCAAGAAAAATGGCTGCAGCCAGCAGGGAAAGCACAGGATTGGAGTGGCTAGTGACCATGGGGGCCAGCTTTGCACGGGAGGGGG
>VXAB01012686.1:10283-28842 GCA_013399175.1 Odontophorus gujanensis | reverse complement strand
ATCTAAGTGGGAGTTGGGGGTCCACAGCACAGCTGCATTAGAGTAGGGTTGCACAGCTGTTGGGGTAATACCATAGCCAGGGTACCTCACCTACTGGTGGTGATCACCACGACAGCTCAGGTGTCCCGGGCATACTCCATGAGACCAGCTGGAGACTTATGGGCATGAGACCCTGCCACACTGCTTTGCTGGGAGGGCTGTGTGAGTCAGGCAGTCACTGAGTCCTGTTTTCTCCCCTCTCCAGGTTCCCTGGTGCAGGCAGCACTGACTCAGCCTGCCTCAGTGTCAGCAAACCCAGGAGAAACTGTCAAGATCACCTGCTCTGGGAGTAGCAGCAACTATGGCTGGTACCAGCAGAAGTCTCCTGGCAGTGCCCCTGTCACTGTGATCTACTGGGACGATGAAAGACCCTCCAACATCCCTTCACGATTCTCCGGTTCCCTATCTGGCTCCACGGGCACATTAACCATCACTGGGGTCCAAGCTGAGGACTAGGCCACCTATTTCTGTGGTGGCTTGGACAGCAGCATACCTGCTGTTACAATGGCACAACTGTATGGAAGTGAGGCACAGAGTCGAGCAGTAGGCAGGTTCCTGTCCCCTTAATGGGGTCAGGGCTTTGAATGCTCTCACTTTCATGCCTCAAGGCACTGCAGCTGTGGACATCACTTCACAGCTACGATTTCCTGTGTTTCTATACCAGCATCACTGCTGAAAACACCCATTTTTAATTCAGGGCATTATTTCAGTTTCACATCTCCCTGTCGCTACTAGCACCAGTGCTGCTGTCCCAGCTCCCACAGTAATAGTCAGCCTCGTCCTCAGCTTGGACCCCAGTGATGGTTAATGTGGCTGTGGAGCCGGATTTGGAACCGGAGAATCGTGAAGGGATGTTGGAGGGTCTGTTGGTGTTACCATAGATCACAGTGACAGGGGCACTGCCAGGAGACTTCTGCTGGTACCAGCCATAGTCATTGTTAATCCAGGAGCAGATGAGGGTATTAGTGCCAGCTGTTCCCTGCACTGACAGGAGGTTTGTGTATCACTGCCTCAATGCTCTCTTCCACTGTGGCACCAGTACCACTGGTCTGTCTTCATTCCCACAATGACAGACTCATCCTCAGCTTGGACTGCAGTGATGGTTAATGTGGCTATGGAGCCTGATGGGGAACCAGAGAATTGTGAAGGGATAGGGGATAGATGAGGGTTTCTTGTGATCCCTCTTATCTCACAGCAACAAGGGCACTGCCAAGAGTCTTCTGGGCATGCAGCTAAAGTAGTTAAACTTGGAGCAGATGTGGGAGCCCTGATGCTCCATTTGGGACCACGTGCTCAGAAGTGTTATCCCACTGCTGTATGAGGAGGGCTGTGTGTGTCAGGCACTCATTGTGCACCGTTTTCTCCCCTTTCCCCCTCTCCAGGTTCCCTGGTGCAGGCAGCACTGACTCAGCCTGCCTCAGTGTCAGCAAACCCAGGAGAAACGGTCAAGATCACCTGCTCTGGGAGTAGTGGCAGCTATGGGAGTTATTTTTAAGGCTGTTACAGGCAGAAGTCTCCTGGCAGTGCCCCTGTCACTGTGATCTATGGTAACACCAACAGACCCTCCAACATCCCTGCACGATTCTCCGGTTCCACATCCGGCTCCTCACACACATTAACCATCACTGGGGTCCAAGCCGAGGACGAGGCTGACTATTACTGTGGGAGCTGGGACAGCAGTGATACCAGTGCTGCGTGGTGACAATGATTAACTGAAGCTGAGAGACAAAACTTATAGTTGAGGGAAGATTTTCTGTCCTTCTTACTCTTCTACATGCAGGATCATTGCTGTAGGCATGTTACTCTTACCTCCACATGGCCATGGCTATGAATGCACTCCCTTTCATGCACCAGAGCACAGGAGATGTCTCTGGCACTGGGATGTGCTGCTGAGGTCTGGGCTCTTCTCATCAAAAGTGGCCATAGCTGTGCTCCTCTCTTCCATTTGTGGCATCCACCATCATTCACCATCCCTGTTAGGTCCAGCTCTCCTGGTAAGACCCCTGCCTGGTGCCTTCTGCTCCTTCTACCCACAGCCATTGGTGCTGCCCCAGAGCAGCTCCTCTGGATGATTCTCCTCCACATTTCCCCAACACACACAGTCTATCCAGCAGTGTGGGACAGGGAATGCTGCTATGGAAAGAGATCTCAAAAGCCATAGAGAAGAAGGGTGGAAACTTGTCATTTTTAGCTCTAGACATCAATTCACTGCCATGTCTCCCTGTGTCACTATACCAACATAGCTGCTGTCGTAGCTCCCACAGTAATAGGTGGCCTCGTCCTCGGCTTGGACCCCAGTGATGGTTAATGTGGCTGTGGAACCGGACTGGGAACCGGAGAATCGTGAAGGGATGTTGGAGGGTCTGTTGGTGTTACCATAGATCACAGTGACAGGGGCACTGCCAGGAGACTTCTGCTGGTACCAGCCATACCAGTTGCTACCCCTGGAACTACTGATATTGATAATTTCTCCCAGGTTCATAGAAACTGAGGTCTGCTGAGTAAGCACTGCCTGTACCAGGGAACCTGGAGGAGAGGGGAGAAAACAACGGTCAGCGAGTACCCGACACAGACTTCTGCATCCAGCAGCAGGATGGGAAATGCCACTGGAGGAGACCTCAGCCTTGCCTGCAGGCACATTAGAAGATGAGAGCCCAGCCCAGAGCATCCCAGCACAGAGACAGCTCTAGCAGCAACACTGAGCAGGGGTGAGGATGACATAATCCTATGCCTTCGAAGGGACAGTTAAAATGCAACACAGGACCCAGAGTAATCTCTCATACATCAGGGAAGACATACATGGTCCTGCAGAGAAGACAAATCTGCCTCAGCCCCACAGCCAGCAAGGGCAGAAAACCTCAACATTTAACTCAAGTCTGTAACTCAGTTCTCCATCTCCCTGTGTCACTATTCCTCTGCTTGCACCCCAGTGATGGCTGACCATGATTTGCCTTCTAAAAGCCAAGGACAGCATTGGGAGCACTGGAATGGGAGGTGCCTCTTACTATGGGAGCCAGCTTTGCATGAGGGGGGGGCTGTGCTGTGGGCAGGTTGGGGATTAAGAGGGAGTGACGGTCCTCAGCACAGTCCCATATGCGTGGGGACAGGCAGCCATTGGCATTGTGCCACAGCCTGGGTCCCTCCCCCAGCAGTACTTGCCCACAGCTAAGGGGTCCAGGGCAGACACTGCATGCAGCTGGGGATTTGGGGCAGAGGGCTGTGTGAGTCAGGCACTCACTGAGCCCCATTTTCTCTCCTCTCCCTCTCCAGGTTCCCTGGTGCAGGCAGCACTGACTCAGCCGGCCTCAATGTCAGCAAACCCAGGAGAAACCGTCAAGATCACCTGCTCTGGGAGTAGCAGCTACTATGGCTGGTACCAGCAGAAGTCTCCTGGCAGTGCCCCTGTCACTGTGATCTATAGCAACACCAACAGACCCTCCAACATCCCTGCACGATTCTCCGGTTCCACATCCGGCTCCACAGCCACATTAACCATCACTGGGGTCCAAGCCGAGGACGAGGCCACCTATCACTGTGGGAGCTACGACAGCAGCACTAGTGCTGGTACACTGACACAGGGAGGATGTGGAGGTGACACAGACTGCGATTCAACACTGAGGCTTTTTGTCCTTGCTGAGCCAGGGCTGATACAGAATGCAGTCTCTTCTGCCAGGCTGTAGGTGTAAGCATCCTCCCTATTGAAGCTTTTCATTCAGTAATAAATACTGGGTCCAGGGTCCCTTCATCTCTATTTTCTGCAAAGGCACAGCATGGCATTGCTCCCAGCCTCAACGCCTCTTGCCGCAGGTACCTTCCATACCAGCTGTTGCCCACAGAGCAGTGATTCTGACAGTTCCTCCCAGGTTGGCTGACACTGAGGCAGGCTGAGTCAGTGCTGCCTGCACCAGGGAACCTGGAGAGGAGAGAAAATAGGGATCAGCGAGTGCCTGACACACACAGCCCACCCCAGGCAGCAGTGGGATGAGGAACACCGTCATTGCAGGAGAAGAGACCTCACCTGCATCCATGACTCTTCAGAAGCAGGACTATGGGACTGCCAGCAGTAACAGGAAACAGGGCTGGGAATGATGCAGTGCTGTGTCTTTACAGGAACAGGGAGAAGTGTCTTCTGGACTCATAATCTCCTCAGGCACCACAGCACACAATAGGGAGGCCATTTGCAGAGCGGACAGCAGCCTGCCTCAGCTGCACAGCCTATCTTGGCTGTGACACAGATGGGCAGAAAACCTTGATTTGTAACCCCTTTTTATGCTTTTCCTTTTTTTTAATTTCCCCATATCACCAGACCAGGATTACTGCTGTTGTGTCAGGCATCATACTAATAGATACCCTAGTCCATGGCTTGAATCCCTGCAACAGTTAATTTGAGCACAGAACATGATTTGGAACAGGAAAAGCATGAAGGAATGTCTGAGGGTTTCTTGCTGTCCCCCTGCATTGCAGCAACAAGGGCACTGACAGCAGCCTTCTGCTGAGTGCAGCCACAGTTGTCATTAATCCTGAAGCAGATGTATGAGTCCTGGTGCTCCATTTGGGACCATGTGCTGCTCAGAAGTGTTATCCCACTGCTGTATGGGGAGTGCTGTGTGTGTCAGGCAGTTGCTGATCCCTGTTTATCCAGCAGTGCACCTGTCACTGTGATCTACAACAACAGAGCCTCAAACATCCCCTCACAAATCTCCAGTTCCGCACCTGGCTCCACAAACCTGTCAGCCATCATTGGGGTGCAAGCTGAGCATGAGGCCATCTATTACTCCAGTTTCTTCTTACTCTGGTACTGTTAAGCACCACCACAGCCACAAACAATGGCCTAGGGCTAGCAGAAGCACTTTGCCCCCCTGCACTGCAAAGGAGTTGCAGAAGCCACCTTGGTCCTCACAACAGCAGTGGTATCAGCTGCTACTCACAGCATCCCCAGCCCAGCTCCTCCTCCCAAGTCCCCTGGGCAGCCCCCAGGCTTTTCAGTGGCCTAGCCTCAACCCACAGCACTGCACCAAGCTCCCACAACTCCTCAACAGATGTACACCAGCTAGGAAGGAAGGCTGGAGGCAGCAGAAGGTCAAGTGCTGCAGTCAGTGCTGTTAAGAGTCCACTGAGCATCTCCAATAAATCCAGAGAGCTTTCAGTAGTACACACTAGGAAGCAAAGAGCAGCTCCCTTTCAGCTCCCCAAGACTGAATTCCTGTCCTCTCCTCAATTAACAAACAATTAATAGGATCCAGAGACATGAAAATATTGTTTTATTCTATGCTCATTTTACAGAAGAGTTTCAATCCCAAGCTACTTCTAGCTGAAACTTCCCAAGGTAGGAGTAACAGCACCTCCTTTTTAGGTATAGGACATGTATATATATACTTTTTATAACTGATTAGCAGAAATGGGCTTATTTCTGCTCTAAGCCCTATTCGAGAACATGACAAGCTCACAGTTACATGCTGCAGCCGACTTACAATCCACCACGCTGCTGCAGCAGCACCCCCACGTGGACTGTTTCAGCTTCAACTTGAAGAGACGGAATGAGAGGTGGTAAGGCAGCAAGCAGATTGAAACATACATCAGTATTTCTTGAACTCAATTCTTTCTACTTTCACATCGTCCTCAATTAGCTGGTATACATAAGTCACAACTGTGGAAGCCTGGATATCCATCAGTACAAATGAAGGAATGACATTCCTGGAAAGAATACATACTTTGTCAATTACCCTGATTAGCTTACACCTCTTACCAAGATGTATTATGGGAATACACCATAAGACATCTAATTGCAAAGGGCTGCAGTTATCTGGGAAGTACCACAGCTCAGTGGCATTGACTGCAGCAACTCAAAGCTGCAGCTGGCCACAGCAGCCCTCAGGGCTGAACATTCCAGCTCCTGCAAAGCTCAGGTATTGGCAGTGCCCTGAAGGACTCTCTCCCAAGAAGAGGTCAGCACACAGCTTCTGGAAGACAACTCAAGGTGACATAACTCCAAGAAGCAACAGCACTGCACTGTTACGTTGGCTCAGGAGGAAGCACCAGACACATCAGTACCAGGCTGCCCTGGCCAGCTCATGAGCTGATCAAAACCTCATGAACAGAGGGAACTAAGCTATCTTCTGTGCAGAGAGATAGCCTGTGAGGCACTGCACCTCAACAGCACTCTACAACACATGGGCTGCACTTCCAAGGGCAGACACACATCTGATGCAACGTATACAAGATAAGCTGCATTGGGCAGTTCAAGGCTTGTTTCACTCACATTTCCAAAGCAGTGTAGGCTCCTGTAGCTGATCCTGGATTGATGTAGAACTTATTTTCATGTTCAAATGCTTCAAATTTGTGTGTGTGTCCTGAGATAAGGATGTCTACATCCATCTGCCTCTGTAGCAATGCCAAGCTTGCCACATCACCCCAGGGAATAACTTGATGGCCATGAATCAACCCAATTCTGAACTGCTCAACAGTTACAACCTCCTGTTCAGGATAATTCAGACTCTGAGGAGGAGAAATACACAGGTTAGAAATCAGACAAGAAACCACACTGATGTAATGAAGGTTCACAACACAAGCCTGCCCTTTGCTACCCAAGTGCACACTGGCCCTGTCCATGTACAGTGACCCATACACTTGTTCTTCTTGGGGCATGGTACAACTCCAGAGCAAAGAACTGAGATCTTGGGCCTGCCTGGAACCACATGGAGAGCTGGAGCTTCAAGGCTATTCAACAGTAAATAAATCCTCCATTCCTGCAGCAATCTGAAGGACTGCAGCAGTCTCACAGCAATCACAAGTAGACACATGCAGAACTTGGAAAGTTGAGTGCAGGTATTACCACCACAAACCAAGGCCTCCCTTAATGCAACGGGAACAAGAAAAACCTTACAAGTCATTTTGTTTCTTTGAGCCTTATTCATCCCTACTTCCTAGCCCCACACCTCAGTGCACAGGAACTGCCAGCACCAAAGGACTCCTCAGCTTCCAGTGGTACCACTACAGCTTGCAAAACAGAGTGCTGAGGAATTGACAGCAGCAAGAACATTACCTCAGAATCCCCCTTAACAACATGAACGTCCCCAGCCAAAGTCCTGAGGTAGTCATAGCTGTCCTTGGTGCAGAGGTTTCCCGTGCACAGGATATGCTGAATCTTCCCTGGCACCAGCAGGCTCCTGAACGGCGCCGGCAGACCACGGCACCGCTGCGGGATGTGGAGGTCTCCCAGTACCAACACCAGCTTCAAACGCAGCAGGAGGAAAGAGAGAGCTTTAACCACATCACTCAATGGTACAAGGCCAGCCAGCAGCTCTGACAATCCCCTACACCACCGCTCACCATTCTGCCCCTCCACGCACGCCCTGCCCACGCTCCACCTCGACGCGCACTGCAACAGCCAGGACCTAGCGCGCCTCTTTTTCTCCTCCTCTTAGCCAATGGCAGCTCCCGGTTTGCCCCACGTGATGCCCCACAGGCTCTGGCCCCGCCCCCCAACGCGCGTCCCTGCGCGTGCCCGGCTGTGCTGCGCATGCGTAGTGAGGAGGCGTGGGGGTCGGCGTCGCGTGATTCGGGCCGTGTGCTGCTCTTTCTGTCCTCACGCTCCGCAGGCGGTGTTTACCTGCGTGAATTTTGTGGTAAACGCAGCATCCCCCTCTGTGACAGCGTTCGTACAAAGCGCTCGGCAGTGCCCGTGCGGTTACACGCGTGCCTTTCCCCTCAGAAGCGGTGGGGATCCGTGAGGGGAGCGCGACAAAATGGCGGCGGGAGGCGTGGGGGTGAGATAAAATGGCGGCGCGGAGCGCGGGGTGCCCAGAGTCGAAGCCAGCAGTGTGCAGAGGGCAAACCTTTATTGCATTTATTGTACTTATTCCATTCATTGCCATTATTAAACCGCGCCGGGGGCTGAGCCCGCAGGGAGGACTCGTCCCTTCTTTCCATGTCTGCCGTTCCCTCTGCTGGGTGCTTCGCACCGTGGTTGTGTGGGGTGAGCCGGCTGGGTTTGCTCCTTGCTTCTACAGCCAGTTGGTGGTGAGGGGCAGCGAGCAGAAATAGCGACCGTTGTCCTCCTCCTGGGCGGCTGCGATGATGAGGATGCAGGCGTTGCGGGCGATGTCTTTGGTAGCAGAGAAACGGTCAGGAATCCTGGCGGGCTTGTGCTTGTCATGCTCTGAGTTGTAGTAGAGCAGGTACCTTAGGACCTGCCCCGGACGCTGCTGGTACCAGGTGATGCCAAAGTTGGTGATGTTGTACTGAGGGCTGAGGACACAGGACAGCCGGGCGGTCTCCCCAGGCAGCACCTGCACGGCAGCTGGCTGGGTCAGCACTGGCTGGGCCCTGCAGGCTGTGTGCACCAGAGATGTGGTTACTGATTTGGAACTGTGTCCTGACACCCCCAGCCCCAAAACATCCCCCTGCCTCCATGGAGCATCCCCATTGCCCAATCCTGCTGGTCGCTCTGCACTTAGGACAAACTGCTTTTCTTGGCTGACTGTCCCCCTATGCAAAGCTCAGTCCTGCCCGCCATCCCTGGTGTCAGTGCAGCTATGCTGCTGCCCTTACCTGACCCTGCTGTCCCCGCTAACAGCAGGAGCATGAAGCCTAGGGCCATGATAGAGGCCAGGATCAGAGGAATGGAGGTTGTTTTGAGACAGTCTGCAGTGCTCCAAAAGCCCGGGCTGGTGTGTGTGCTGCTCGTGCTGGTGAGGCATATGTAAATGACACAAGGGGCTGAGGGACTCCAGCTCACCACGTTGCTCCATTTGCTGCAACAGGGCTTCAACAACCAGGCTCTAATCAGTGGGGTGAGAGTCCAGCATCTCCACCTTCACTTCCAAGTACATCTTTGCACGTGCAGCCCACCCCAACCACAGGGTACAGTGTGGGGACACCACTGAAACCAAAGCAGTCTACCCGAGGGACATGGTGTGGGGGGCTCTGGCTATAGTGCAATTGGTGCACAGTGCAGAAGGACCACAGAGCAGTAAAGCAAAAAGCTGCCAGAATCAGCAGGCATAAAGGCCCACCTGTCTGTAACACCACCACAGCGCAAGCAGCCTCTGCAGCCCAGCTCTCAAGGTGTCTCCAAGCCCAAGAGATGACTGCGGGTTCCCAACATGACCGGCCCTGGCTGTGTGGGAATATGGATCCATGAATATGGGACAGGGTTCTGTCTTGTTAGGCTGCCCTGGCACTGCATCTTTGGTCCCAGCAATGGACAGGTATGGCATGACAAGCCAGACACTATGGTGACACGCTGCAGTGCCCACAGCAAGAGCTCACGTGCCCAACGGCTTATCTATTTTTTCCACCTTCTCTATCAGTTGGTCTAACAAAAGCAATTACTTCCCTCTACGTGACCTTAACCAATTTTCTGTGACACAGCCTCCCTGGGGAGTAGTAGGAAAACAAGAGTGAAAAGTGGTGGCCAAGGCTCCTTAAAGCCACTGCAACATGACCACCTCAAAGCACAGTGTGTCTGCAGCACAGGAGTGGAGTCGAGGCAGGGTTTTTCTGGATGCATCCCACGAGGAACAGAAATATGTGACTGCTTATGAAACACCCTGCTGAGAGCAGCAGTGTCAGCAGCATGGGCACAGAGTGCTGTGTGTGTGCCATAGGCAGCACGCATCTGAGAAAATCATGAGGTGGCAGAGGGAACCCAAATACCACCTTACACGAAACCAGCACGACCATCTTGATGTGATTTCACCAACCACAGAGAGATTTGATCACAAAACCAAGGTCACAACAATACAGGCTTGTTTTGGAAGGCCTTCACCTCTTGTGCCTCGTGTCATGTATCAGCTGAGCCTGGAAGGCTCTGACTGATGCAGCACCACAGCTGCCCAGGCAGCCCTGAGAATCAGTGCTTTATTCTCTGGCCACAGTTTTACACTTTCTTTAGGGAGCAGCAGTAACTGCAGAGACAACAGCACCTCTCTCTCCCTTCCTGAGCAAGAAAAGCTGCCATGTAGGCGTTGCTCCACCCTGCAAAGCAGCTGAGCATTTCCTCCATGAGAGGAGGATGTGGCTGTGTCTGGCAGGTGGTAACAGCCCCAGAGGATGATGCAAAGGTTTGTCTGAGCTGGGCTAGATGCACAGCAGCCAAAAGCCAGCTCCAGCAGGAGCCAAAACAGCCAGGTACAGCAGAAACTGAATGCGTACTCACAGGGTTTGTTCTCAAGAGGATTTAATTGAACACAAGAAACAACCACTGACAGAGAGAGGAGTTCACTAGAGACCTCTGCATGATGCACAGTGGAGAGGAAATATCCATGGTGCCGTGATCACGGCACATGCAGCACAGCTCCCTGTATCCTGCCGGGCCCTTCTGGGCTGTCATCTTCGTCCCAGGTCCCCTGCTGCAGGGTTCCTTCGTGGGAAAGTGAGGAGCTGTGAACAAACAGAACAGCCTCAGTTACCCCACGGCAGCACAGGAGCCCCACATCTGCTGCTCTCCCCACATGCAGGGCAGGAGCATGGCCACAGCTTCGTTCCTGGAGCTCCTGGCCACCAGCTCCTGTACCACTGCAGAAGGGAATCAGCAATGTCTGGGCTTTGTCTGCCTCCAGAGCTCTGTGGAGCTCTGGGCCATGCTCATGCTGTACTCCCTGCTGCCAGTGTTGACGTAGATGGCTTCCCCACTTGTGGTCTCGAGATGCCTGCAGTGGGGATGCTGTGTGTCCAGCAAGGTGTTCCGTCTCCTTGTCTGGACACGGCACCTGTCTGAAACAGAGCAGAGAGGATATGCAGCTGAAATAACATAAATGAGTTATACTGCAGTCCCTGCTCACAGACCCAGATCATGAAAGTTTTTTCCTGACAGTTTTTTCCCCACTATAAAGGCCCATGTTACTACTTCTTACAGTCCAAAGGCATTTCCTTCGGCTGAATCCTGTGTCACACCAACTGCCAGAAGACATTTTACCAGGGCTTGGAGAAGCATTCAGCCTCCTGCCACACTGCTCCAGGGGACAGCACGGGAGAGCAGTGCCATGATGCAGTGCCACCCACATGAGCCACAGCTGCTCCCCACACCTGGCTGAGACTGCAGGGGATGCAGTGAGGTGTCAGCAGAGGGCAAAGCACAGCAGGGGAAGGACTGGACCGGGCCATGCTGCTGCAGAGCCCGTGTTCTCACGGAGATGCTGCAGGGCACTGCTGCTCCAAGTGTGAGGTGCTGTCTGGGTGAGGATGTGTTCCTTGCCCTTACTTACACAGAAAATACAAGCACGGAGCAATCACAGCAAACACAGCACTCCCCAGAAGCACTGGCAGGGCAGGTGAAGAGCCTGGAAAGGAAGATGCAGACTTGGACTCATGCTGTTCAGCTGGTAATGCCTACTGGGATGTGCAAACCTGCAAGTGGCTTTGTAGTGGGCTCTGACCTCTGCAGCTCAGGAACGTAAAACATTGAAGAAAACCGGTGAGAAAAGACTTAAAGAGGGAGGAGGCAGGCTGTGCCCATCCCCAGCACTGGGACGAGGAAAGAACACAAGGAACCAGCCCGACTCTTAAGAATTTCTTCTGAAATATGACTCGTTTTATTTTTGGCACCAACTCAACAAGGACGTGGCGTGTACTAGAGCTCAAAACAGGGTCCTCACATCATACATTTCTCAGGTGAGCCCAAATTACTGTGTAACTTTAACTAACCATGTTAATTGGCCAGGCTGGGTTTTGTTACTGAGTTACACTGTATGAGAGATGCTTTGCACACTGAACTGCATGCATTACAAATCCTTGTTGTCATCAGGTACAGATGAAATTGGCTCCTGAAAGGGTCACATCACCAGCAATCAACAACTTTTGCAGATAACCATCTGCAGCAACAGGCACGTAACCCCACAGATGAACTTCTGTGGTTCTGTGCTGTAAATGTATCTGTGCATGTTGCATTGCTGGTCTGTGACCTTGCAGAGCCTTGCCATTGCACCGCAGTGTGCACTTAGAGCAGCCAGCCCCTCCCCCAGCACAGGTACAAGTGTGCTGCAGATGCAGCTCCAGCTGACGCCTGCCTCGCTCCCCAAATCCTCAGTGTGGTGGCAAGGTGAAGGAGAAGCACCCTGCACACTAAGATGTGTCCTAGGTGAGGTCTCACACCCATCCTGTCACTTAAGCCCATAGATGAGGTGGAGCAGCTGAAATGCCAACAGGGACAGAAGGATTTTCACTTGCCACACAAGGACCCTGGAAACACACTCACCTTTCACAGTGAGGTTGGTTCCCCTCCCTCTCTGCCCACCAGAAAGCCCTCCCAGGCCTCTCTGACACTGGTACCAGCCACTGTCCTCCTCTTCCAACCCAGTAATGGTGAGACGGCTCTGCTGATTTTCCAGATCTAATGAGCTCTGGAAACGACTTCCAATGCTGCCATCCTCATCCTGGAAACTGGACCTGAGGTGCCATGCTATGAGTCGGGGCGGGCTCTGGTCTCGCTTGTGCAGCCAGAAGAGGTCTGTGAAGCTGCCAGTCGGGTTAGTGGGGAAATCACAGTCCAGTGTGACTTCACTGCCCTGAGCTGCAGAGTAGCTGAGGTCCCCAGGGGCTGCCCAGGGCTGCTGACCTGCAAGGAAAGGAGGATCATGGTGGTGGCCGGGTCCCTTGTCCCCTGAACTCGATCCAGCAATGCTAACACTTCCCAGAGGCTCTGTAAAGCCACTCAAAGACCAGAGAGAGCCACAGGTTCTCAGGGGTGCGAAAGTACGGTGCTGAAAAGAAAGAAAGGAGAGCCAGACTCACCTCTGACGAGCAGGTGAATCACCTTTTTAGTTGAATTGCTGTTCCCTATCTTCACGTAGCAAAGGTAAGGGCCAGTGTCATTCATGAGCACTGCTGAGATGCTGAGGAAGCTCACGCTCCTTCCAAAATCCAGAATGCTGCTGAAGTGACCTTTGCTGTCATTCACGCAGGACCGACCGGACCGTGTCATCCTAAACTGCAGGACCCTTCTGGACTCATTCCTATGGCTCCAGAGGATCTCATAGAAGGGATTGCCAGTGCTGTTGTACTCGTGGAAAGGACACTCCATTAACACGGGCTCCCCTACAGTCACAAGAAGCACTTGACTCCTGAGATTCCCTGAACCTAAACAGAAGGTAAGAGCTGGAAATCAGTCCTGAGCTCCAATTACTGCTCCAGGACAGGGAATGGTACACTCACTCCATTCCACACCACAGTGGAATTCAGGTGTTGGGCAGCTGCCCCACCACCGTCATCTCTTTTTGGGTTCACATGGCACACGGATGCCCCAGCCCATGTTCCTAGCCCTCAGCCTCTCTCTCTCCCTCACAGGAAGCCTGGGAATCATCCGCATGCTCAGCAGTCCCTAAAGCCACAGGACTCCTCTGCAGTTACTGCAACCTGTGCATTCCCACTGAGAAACAATGACACACTGCTGAGGACAGCTTCCTGTCCAGCGCTGCGTGTGCTGCCCACGGCTCTGCACAAGGTCAGGTTTCAAGAGATGAATAAGCAGTGGGGAAGCAGTCGGGAACGTTTCACCCCAGGGACTGCCACAGCCCTGCAGTCTTATTTTTGCTTTTGGCTATCAGCATAGTAGATCTTGTCCAACAAACGGATGCTCTCAAGCTCCTACACATTAAGTGCCACTGACTATTTCTGTCCGTCTCTCTGCTCAGGGTCCAGAAACTTCTCCAAAATACCTCAGGAGCTGTTTGCTCTTCTTTGTCCTAATTTCAGGAGGCTCTGAGGAGACCTGGCATAATGGGATTGCGAGCAGCGCAAGGGAGTAACGATTTCAAAGCAGCATCCACCCCAAAAAAACCCCAAACCGAGGAAAGGGCTGAACTGGGACAGTCCTGGTGCTTCCCACCAGGGAGAGAGAGCTGAGGAGGCACTTACCCCAGGGCAGGAGCAGCAGGGTAAGGAAGGAGAGCAGCACATGGGAGAGGGTGAGCACCATGCCCTGCCGGCAGCGGAGGCAGCAGGCAGCCGTGTGTTTTTCACCTTGCACAGAGGTACCGCCCGCACAGTGCGTGCGCAGAATGGTGTGAAACAGCTCTGCTAAGAACCGTCAGCACGAGCCAGCCCTGACCTGCAGCGTGGCTCTGTCCCACCAGGCTCAGTCACGCTTGTCCCACATCCAGAGGATGAGGAGGCTGCAGGTGTCACCGTGCTGGGGTCTGCTCGATGGCACGGGTTGCTCCAGGCCTCCCAGCTGCACCAGGTGAGCCCTGATCTGTTCCTGGTGCATTTGGAAACAGGAGAGAAGCTGCGAGCAGGAGGCCACGGCCCCTGGGGAACATGGGGCAGAATCCTTCACAGTACTTCACCATCTGCTCCAGCTTCCCACCAAGCTGCCTCCAGCACAGGGCTGAGGCCACGTGGCAGGGGTGCCAATGCTGGGGCAAGGGGCCAATCTCCTTTTAATAAGAAGCTTTTTAATCACAGGAACACGCTGTCTGTGCTTGTTCTGCTTGCTCCAGGGACACTCCTGACACATGCTGCGCTCTAAATCAGCTCTTTGAGAGCAGAAATACCAAATGCCAGCACAGGAGCTGTCCTGGTGCCTCGGAACATGGCCCAGGGGAACCCAGACAACCCTCCTGTCAGGCTCACATGTGCAGCTGCAGCACCACCAGCCCCAGCTCTGAGGATACTGCTCATCAGCCTCACACTCTGCTCTGTGGTTTCACAGCTCCTCGTCGGAAAAGTGAGATAAACAGAGAGGTGAGCACAGCTCTGCCCACACACACCCCGCTGCACCCTACACAGCTGTCAGGACCCTTCTCTGTGCAAGGAGGGGAGATGTGGAGAAAGAATATTTGTCCGTGGCACTGAGCAGCAGTGTGCAGCACAGCTCTGCAGATCACACTCTGTAACAGCACTGGTACTGCCTCCCAGCACTCAGGTGCTCCACAGCCCAGCTGTGGGACAGGACCTCAGCTGCACATCTTGGCATCTCTGCAGGAAAAGGGGATGGTGCTGCAGTGCCCTATAAGCACTGCTGGAGAAACATCTATATGATGAAATGAAGATGTCGCTGCTGCACAAGCAGTGCAGATTGCTCCGTGCTTACTCTGCTTGGCTTATTCTCTCCTGGTAGATGTGCTTACTGAACAAAGTGAATTCTCCCTTGTTTTATCCCAAATTTGATGTTCTAGGGACTAAGGCATACCTATCCCTCTCAAGTCTGGGCAAAATAAGGACCAGAACTGCTGCTGCATCATCCTGCATTCTCTGCCATGGCCCTGAGGGCACAGTCATCTGTGCAAAGACAGATTCAGAGCAGCTGAGATCACACAGGCCAGCAGCCCTCCCAAAAGGCCGTCAGCAAAGCCCCCACTACTCCTCCTCTCCCAGAAATCCTTTACCTATTTACCTATGACCAAAAAAAAGTACGATGGACACACTTAACCCCTGCACAGTGAGTCACAGGGGAAGGCCATGCCACAGTTGGGCTGGGTTACTGAGAGCAGCCGAGGTCATGGGCAGTAGAATCCCCCCAGGTTTCCTCACTGCACATTTCCAGCCTTGCAGCTCGGGGGAGTTTGTCAGAGCAGACTTTGCTCATCTGTATGGAGCCAGAAATGTCACCAGGCAATGACAGCTGCCAGCAGAGCACCTCTGCAGCCGAGTTTACTGCTCTAACCCTGGCCCTCAGCTTCAGAACGCATATGTGGCGGGGAAGGGGGGAACGAGCAGGCTGTCCTGGCCTTCCCACACTTGGCAGGCAGCCTTTCCCTGACCTGAAGCACTCACTGCTGAAGCTGCACGTGGTCCTGAGCCTTTGCTCCCTCTGCTATTTGAGCTGGATGCCCAGTGCTGACTGCTGATGTTGTCAGACCTTGCACTTTCTCTGCTGTGACACTGGGTGAGAGTTCATGGCCAAAACATCCAGAATGACTCAGCTGAGATTTAACTCCTTCCCCTTGTGACCTGGATGAGTTCTTGGAAGGGGAATCGCAAGAGCAGGACCCATGGATTTTTCCTACTCTGATGTGAGGAATCTAAGTTAAAGGACATAGGTGCCTCACAAAGCAGAACAATTTCAGCATGCTCATCCCAGCTCCTAAACCGAAGCATTTCCAGCACCACACACCAGCAGCACAGCCTGTAATGCTGCAGCTCAGAGTGCTGCTGAGAGGCCATGCAGGGACCCCAGCTTTGCTGGCTGTGACTGGGCAGCTCAGCCCCTGCCACATCAGCAGGGCCTGGATCCAGGGCAGGCACACAGATCTTTCTCTGCTTAAGGCCAACTGCCTGGAGATGGTGAACCCGCAGTGCTGCATCCTGGTCCTCACTGCTCACCTGAAGAAGGGTCAGTGTGGGACAGAAGGTACTGGGCAGTATGCGAGCAGTGGTGGCCCCAGGGACAGACACTCTCCCTTAAAGGAGCAGCACAGGATAACAGGGTACGTGGGAATTGCAATCATCCCACGGCACAGGGAAAGCACATGTCCTCCCCTCCAGGCCTCAGCATGTTCTCTTTGTAGCATTAATTTGACAAGAAAATACCTCTGGACCTTCTTCACCACATCCCTCTCCGCACTGTGCTGATCTTATGGATGAAGCATTGATCAACCTGAGCAGAGCAGAAGACACCACACCACATCATAAGTATCCACACGGAAGTCTTGAGTTCGGTTTTTGGTAGAGAGATTAATACACTTTTCCTATTCTTCAGGAAGAGAAAGCACCGCAGCTACCTGCTACAAATCCATACTGGAGAAGCTGGGGAAACACTGCCCTGAGTCAGCAGGCACGAGCCAGGCACCCATCCCACACCCATGGGAGCTGGCAGTGCAGGCATGGCTCCCTTCGCCCCACCCATGGGACAGCCCTGCTGCACACCAGAGCCCTCTGCACAGCCCCGTGGCTGTTCTGGCTGTAACAGGTGAACTTGGGCAGCAAGCAGCAACAGCCAGAGCTGCTGTGCAGAACTCCTGGGGATGGCTGTCTCTCAGGAGAGCACAAGGCACCGCTGGGTGAGGACAGGAGCAGCTCAGGACACTGTCTGCTACCAGGCACCTAGGCTCTGACACTTGGAAGGGACAGCACCCTCAAACACCAACATCCAGTACCTGCTGCTGGCTTTAGGCACTGCCATCCAGACTGCCTCCCAGATCCAGGCACGGCTGTGCCCCCCAGCTGGAGGTCAGCAGCTTACAGACTGATCCCACATGAAAACTCATGGGTAAAGTGCTTGCAAGTGTTACACTTCCACTGCTGTGCCATAAAGAACGTGGCATGATTGAAGACAAGGGCCAGGGTCTCCCAAAGACACGCACAGGCAGCAGTGATGAGAGACTTGTTCCGGTGCCTTTCTGTAAATAGAAAACAGCCCTGAACTTCACTCGGTGCTGATGACCTTGAGAACATTACATAACACACTGAGCAGGATGAGCCAGACGCCCGAGCATGCTGCCAGGCAGGCTGTGCCTCCCCTCGGGAGGAGTTATCAGTGGAAACAACGCTCCTGAGGCACTGCAGGACACCTCGGATCACCTCTGCTCTGTGCAGCACTGCGTGCCCTCAGCTGTGCCCTCTGTTTCCACAGCCATGCTGGGCTGCACACACATCCCTGCCCTGCCGGCGGGTGACGGGCTGCTATAGGGCTTAATGTCAGCCCGAGCGTTGAATAAACTACACGCACAGGTAGTAGCTCTAAATAACTCCTTTATTTCTCCATGATAAACAGAGCGATGCCCGATTCCCACGCACTCAGCCGTTCGTTTCCTTCCCTATGAGTCCACAAGTGGATGATCCCGGAGGATTCCCCTCCGCCCTCAGCACTGCTGCTCCACGCCGCACTGCACTGCCCGCAGGGCTGCCCCAGCTCCCCTCCCCCCCAGGGGAGAGGTCCTTCACAGGAGAGAAGAAACACCTACAGGGCAGAAAGCGCACGGTCAGCACAGCTCGTCTAAGAGCTCCCCCACGTCAGCAGAGCAGCGTGACACCGAGACCCGATCCCTGACACCCGCTCCTAACTGCGGCGGGCACAGCGGGACCGGTGCAGCCGCAGGAGCGGCGCCGGGCGCACTCACCGCTGCTGTACTTGCACTGCTTCAGGGCCTCGCTGAAGCCCTCGCACAAGCTCAGGTCGCGCTGCTCCGTAGCGCAGTCCAGGAACTGCTTCATCTCGTAGTGACACGGCCCGTACGGTGAGCGCGGCTGCACGGCGGGTTGCTGCTGCTGCTGCTGCGGGCGGGGCGCGGTGAGGGGCGGCCGCGGCTCCGGGCACGGCTGCGATGGCGAGCGCGGCGGCTCTCGGGCGGCCCGCGGTCACCCCGCCCCGCCGACCCCTACCCCTACACCCCTACCTGCACGGCCGCCGCTGCGGGCGGCTCGGAGGAGCCGCTGAAGGCTCCGGTGAGGGCGCTGCCCACGACGTGCCCCACGGCGGAGCCCACGGCCACGCCCGCCGCCGTGCTCGCCATCTGCGCCATCAGCCCGGGCTGCGCGGGCTGCGCCGCCGGCACCGGAGCCGCGCTGCGGAACAGAGCGGAGTCAGAGAGCCGCGGCGGACACGGACACGGACGGCCCGGCCCGTCTCAACCCAACCCAA
>VXAB01012686.1:0-10220 GCA_013399175.1 Odontophorus gujanensis | reverse complement strand
CGGTGCCGCGGGCCGCGATGCGCTCCGTGCCGCTCTGCCGCCCCGCGCCATTCCCGCGCCGCTCCTCCCGCGCGCCCCCGCGCACCGCTTTAAGAACGGTCGCCGCCTCCACGTGACTCCCTGCGCGCGCTCACCGCCGCACCATCCCGGCTCCGCCAGGTGGCGCCCGCGGCTTCTCGGCTCAGGCTCGGGCACCGCGGCGCCCCCTGGCGGACACGGCGGGAGCTGCAGGCGCTGATGGACGGCGGCGTCGCAGCGCTGGGGCCGCCCCGCCGCAGCTGTCCCCTGGGAGCGGCCCCGAGGTGCGGCCAAACCCTCTGCGGTGACGGGAGGGGGTGCACAGCGGAGGAGGAAGGAGTAATTTCTGCTTCCGTGATGGCGTCTGCACAGACGCCGGGCGCAGCTCTGCCCGCCCCGTGAGCGGCCCCGCTGTGCGGGAGCGCGGCGTAAAGGGGCTCGTTGGGAACGGGAGATGGAGTGAGAGCTGGTGGGAGGAGGAGAGGTGGGTAATGCAGGGCTCGGAGAGGGGAGAGGAGCGGAGAGAAGCGGAGCCAGGGAGGAGCGTGGCGAGGAGTGATGTGGTCTCAGCCATTGGCCAGCACTGCGGTTTTGGCAGCAGCCCTCTGGACACAAACCAGATCAAGGAAACCTCCGAAGGCGTGGGCACCGCTGGGAGGTGGGGACGCGTGGAGACACCCAAAGCGAACCGTCAGATCGCGGGCAGGCAGCAGGGCAGGTGCCAGCTTTACCTTGAAACCCATTTCCCGGTGATCACACCCTCCCTGGCAGCACAGCTGCGCTCCTCTGCGGGTCCTGGGACCCGTTCCCATCTTGGGGTGCTCCTCCTGCCCCATCTGTGACAGCTCTGCAGTGCTGATGTGCACCGGGAGCCATCCAGGGAAAGAAACCACCTCAGCTGTGTTCTGGCTCCAGGGCTGCGTTACATTCAGCATCTCACACAGAGCAGCTCTCTCTGGGCTGGTTCACTGCCCGGCAGGAATTAGAGAGCCCAGCCACTGCAGGGCTGGTAATTAGCTGCTGGGAAAGTGTTTTCGTAGAATCAAGTTTCCAGCGTGAGGGGAAGAGAAAAGGGTTTGTAACGTAAGCCAGCCCCGAGCTGCAGCAGCAGGGCAGGCAGGGCCTGGGGGAGGGACACAGCCTCCACACTTCAGAGCAAATGGATTTTGCCTGAAAACGACTTCTGTCTGCTGTGCAGGCAGCACCCCAGAATCCCTCCTCCCACAGCGCTGGGGAGACCCCTTGCCCTGGCAGCGGTGCCGTGCTCCAAGCAGAGCACAGCGTCTCATCCCGACCCCGGCCCCACTTCCCCAGGAGGCTCTGTGTGCCCGCCGCCTGCCCACCCTGCCAGCAGCCCCACATCTGCTGTGAGGGGAACAGAGGTCCTGAGGGCGTGAGCAAAAAGGGCCCGTGCTGTGGGGTGAGGGGACTGCAGGAGTGTAGGGAATGCAAGACATCCAGCCGTAGGAAATGGAGGCTTGCTGGTGGCACCACACACACAGCAGCTCGCTGAAGGCGCCTGGCCTTGGGGCTGAGGGCATCCCTGTGAGCCGCGTCTCCAGGACCCTTTGATTTGGTTAATTAGACACAAAGTTGTTCTGTCCGTGGGAGGAAGGTATGCGCCGAGGAGCCCGGCTACTGCTGCTTTACTAATGAGGTAATTTAGCGTGGCTGTCTGAGGCAGCTGTGTGTGCTCAGCCCGCACACAGCCACGCTCACCGCTCCGTGCCCACTCCCACTGCAACACTGCCCACACTGAGCCCTGCGTCCTGCAGCACGGATCTGTCTGCAGACGAATGTGACCCTGACAGAGGCCAACCTCCATAATTCCTCTGTTTCTCGGTCCAAACGTGACCTGTGGTTCAGATCAGGTTGCCTTCTTTCTCTTCTGCCCCATAAGATTCCTCCTTCCATAACAATCCAAGTGGGAGGGTTTGCCTGCGCTTGAAAGTTCACTTTGGATGAGGGGACCTTTAAATCTGAAAGACAGCAGTTAATTTCTGAACAGTTCTGGAACCATTTACTCAAAACCAGTTCTGAGTAGCTCAGCAGCAGGCCGCACATCCCCTGCAGTTAGCGGCAGGATCGGGTGAGACGGGGTTTGTAAAAGGTGGGTCTATCCTTGGTGGTCCAAAAGCAGATGATAACAGGCCCCTGCCTCACTTAAATGCCTCCCCTCGCACTGTCACCACTGCAGCGTTGCTACAGAGACTTAGGAATTCCCCGAGCGTTTCATTTCAAGGCGTTATTTCACAGGTGAGGAATGCAGCCCTCTGCCTCCATCACACATCTCCTTCCCCCGCCCGGGGACAGCCGGCCGCTCTCCGCACTCCGTGCCGCAGTTCCAGGGGCCGTGTGCCCCTCCCCCGCAGCCCTCGTGTCCCCGCCGCGCGTGGCAGTGGGCAGGTCACCGCCTGGGGGTGCTCCTGCCCCCATAGCTGCGGGTTTGTGCTCGGAGTGCCCCAATTACTGCATGCATGGGCAGATCTGGGCAGTGCTGTGGGTGTACCTGCGTTCCAGCTCTTTGGGTTAGCAGCAAGCTGCGCACCACGGGTGCTCGGGGATCTGGGCAAGCTATTCAAAGAGAAAGACAGCGTCTGATGAATTAGCCAATGTTTTTGTTTGTGGACGATCCCAGAGAAAAGCAACAAAACCTCCAGTTCTTAGCGGGCTGTTTGTTACTCAGAATCACTCTGTGAATCACTTATGACTGAGTACATGTTGCAGTTTCTCGTGCTCTGTTTGTGCTTTTATCTTTGAGCCCCGCCTGGCCCTAATTCTGCTTATGCTGAGTGGTTGACTTCAGTCTTCCAAGTCCATGCAGAGCATCACTCCCCTCTCCTGCGCAGGTTTTGCAACCAGAACTCACAACTGACAAAACAAAACCACACGAGCTGCCGCCAGGAAAAGCAATTCACAGACTTTTTCTGATCAAATGGGCCCGAGCTGTGCAGCACGGCCTCACTGCTGGTCCCTGCAGGGCACCACGAAGCAGTGGAGTCGGAGGGAGGCGGTGCTCGGAGCACTCCACAGCAGTTGGCACATCTCACAGCACTGCAAAATGAAGCACTGCCACTCCGGGTTCCCTCTGCTGTGAGTGAGAACTGCAGAATCACGAAGGCTGGAAATGACTCTGAGATCACCCACGGCACCCACCCTTCCCTTGAGCAGCTCCAGGGACGGTGACCCCCAGCCCTGGGCCGCCTGTGCCGGACCACACTTCTGAGATGACCTTCAACCTGAACCTCCCCTGGCACAACCTGCAGCCAGCAGCTCTCGTCCTGCTGCTGTCCCCTGGGAGAAGAGGACAACTCTCTACAACCGATGTTTTCTCACTGAGATGGGAACAGTAGGAATCAAGCAGTGATGTGCCTGCACGGAGGAGCAGCTGATGGCTGCGTGTGACTGCATGGGAAGCAAAGGCAGCGCTACGGAGTGCAGCTTCATCTTTCAAGCCTTGTGCTCTACATGCCATTTCTTGGATGTGGTTTGCCCCGAGGGCATTCCCAACAGCTGTGAAGTTTCAACAGACGAGCAGCGTAGTTTTCAATAAATTTCACAAAGCAACTGAATGACTTTAACTCATTCATGTAAGTCCACTTCGGGTATGAAGGCTCTTCTTAAATCAAACCCATCAACATCACAATTGTTTCCCACTTGAACCCCAGGGCCTGGCTGCTGGAGCACACCTGCCCTCTAAGCAAGGCTGCTCTGCTCCTCCTTTTTGGAGAGCCCTTCCCCATCAAGAGAGGCTTCTCTCCACCTCAGCCATGGCTTCTGAGGGGTGTAAGTCCATCTCTGCAGTTACCTGTCCCACTTAATGCCCTGTAAGCTGTTCGTGGAGAAAGGCACCAAGCATGGCAGCTGCATTCATTTCTCCTGGGGCTGCTGCATGGACTGCTGAGCACTGAGCTCCTTCCCTTGTAGGAGGGATTGCCCTCATCCCTCAGTGTGGAAAGAGGAGGCACGTACTGAACCCAGACAAAGAAGGGCAGGTGTGTCCCCAGAATCCTCAGTCCTACTGAAATGACCTCTTCCAAAACATCTCCAGAATACACTCAGATCATGAGGACAACAATGTGAGCCACGTGAATTTACTGAGTACAGTTTGCTAAGTACAGTGCAAGGTGGCAAACCCGAGCTCTGTTCTGTTTCCTTCAGTGCAACAGAGAACCCATAAGCACATGACAAAACAGTCACGGCACACTTGTTGGTGTGCAGCTAAAGGAATGGGGCAATAAGGCTGCAGAGTGCTGCCTCTCCTCCACAGGGGATCTGCCAGGCAGTTCATGCAGTCTGAGGCAGCAGGCTCACACACCCTCAGGGGATATCACTGCTGTGCAGCCCCAGAACAACACGCACCAATACAGAGCTCCCTGTTCTACCTGCACTGCCCCAGCTGACGGGCTTGGGGCTTGGCATCCTCCTCATCCAAATGTCTGCCCAGAGGCCACTTCCCTCTCTTCTGCTCCCCAGTTGGTCTCACTCCCTCCTCTGTGCTGCAGACACAGCAGACATCTCCGCAGAGCTGCTCCCAGCACTTTTCCCAAGCGGAGCTGCTTACGTCTGCTTACAGCCCGTGGCTGCTGGGGGTCTATGGCTCAGAAGAGTCCGAGCAAAACAACACACAAGTGAGTATGGAAGCGAGGGCGGGGGCTGTGTCTCAGGCAGAGGCAACTGTGACCTTTTAGGAGGCTGTTAGCACCAACTCATGAACAGCTACTGCTTTGAACTAGAATATTGCATTTACAGGCTACCTCCCCCAGATCCCCTATCCCAAGCAAGGATACAATGCCTATATGGGAGCCTGAAAGACCCCAAGCAGTGGTACAGCCCCTCTGCAAGCAGTTCACAGCCACTTGTGATTCAGGACCCTTTGTTTCAGCTCTCCAAAATATCTCATGGATTTCAATCACCGCATTGTTCTCCTCTGCCCTTCTGACGCTGTCCAGACCAGCAGCTTCCAACATCTGTTCTCAGCTGGAAATATCTTTTCTGTCCTCTGTAGAAGAAGCTGATGGTGTCTTCTCTCCACGTGGAAGGCTAATGGCCCCTGCAAATGCGCAAGGAGTTCAGGTTCTACGCTGGTTTGTGGTTACTTCTGCTGAAATGCTCTCTCAGCTGCAGCCTCCACCACAGAGTGCTGAGCTCAAGGCAGAGGACATCCGTGTGCCCCTCCATTGGAACACTGCATGCTTCTTGCCTGGCTTTGGCTTACTGCAGGCAAAGCACAGGCTGAGGAGATGCCCGAGTGACGTGGAGGGGCAGGAGGGTCTCAGCAGCAGGGAGGCTGTGTGGGAGGAGGGGCTGGGGAGAGGTACCTGCTGGTTCAGTGCTGTTTGCTGAGGAGGAACTGAGAGGGGGAGCAAGAGTTTGGCTGCCCCGAGCAGAAACGTGCATGAAGAACACCTCAACCCACACCCTGGATCCCACAGCACAGTGCTGGGGACGGGGGAGGGGAGGAAGGACAGGATGGGACACTTCCAGCAAGACCCACAGCATGTTCACAACAGCCTTGTCCCAGCAGTCCTGGCTGCCTCCCTCCCCCAGTGCCTTCACATCTCATATTGCATTTTATTAATGCAATCCCCCTTAGGCTAGAGGGAATCGTATCCCAGGAGACATTCCAATCTCAGCTCCACTTCGGAGGGGATCAGAGAGAGGGAAGGGTGGGGGGTGTTCCACCAGGACGTTTCGGTGCAGAAAAACTGGCAGACTGAGCTCGCTGCAAGACGGCACTAGCAACCTCCTTATCAGCCACGGAGCCGCCGGCTGCAGCCAACCGCGGCACGCTGCTGCTCCCAGTGCTGCCTCCCCAGGACCGTGCACGCCGTGAGCTCAGAGCACCTGGGCTGGGGACTGCTCACAGCGTGCAGGGTTTGCCCCTGTGCTCAGCGATGGACACAGCTGTGCAGATCCGTGCTGCCTCGGGGTCCCGGTCAGGGCAGCGCCCTTCTCCTGTGCAGCCATGAGCTCCTCACCACGCTTGCCCTCGTTGCTAACCAGGGCTGACACCTCTCTCTCACCAGAAATGGGAGCTGGCTCCCCGGCGTCTGGCTGCCGAGGTGAGTTGTGTTATGCACTGAGCCCATGCCAGGAAAACACCAGCAGACGAAACCCCATCTCAGGCCAGGAGACATGAAGATGGATGTGTTCTCCTTGCCCACTTATCTTGTGGGCAGCGCTTCTCATTGTGGCCCCACGCTGTTTGTGTGCTCCTGGCACAGACCAGGAGCTGATTAACAACAAACGCCGTGGCACGGGGCCCACTGGTGCCCACAACAGCAGTGGAGCAGAGAGCTGCTCGCTGGGGGCAGAGCCCAGGGCAGGGTGCAGTTGTAATGGGGCAAGAGAGGGGGAGAAGGAGCTGCACAACCCTTAATGGGGAAACGTGGGGGCTGCAGCTGTCACATAGCTGCTCCCCACTGTACCCCGTTCTGGGCAGAACCCCTGCCACCCAGAATATGCTTATGCAGCACAGAGACTGCATGCACAGGGCTGCATAAGGACCTGTAAGGCACTCTGGCTGAATGTGCTCCATGTTACAGCTGTGCAGGTGTCCCTTGGTTTAGTGAGGGACACACAGCAGATCCCAGTCTCATCAGACTCTGCTCCAAACCCAAAGTTAAGGCCAGTGAAGTTTGAATCAAAGTCAAAAACAAATACATGCAGAGTAAGCAGCAGTGGCCCACACGTAACTTTCTGGCCTAACCAAAACTTTGTAGAAGCTCATAGCAAGGCTGCTGTATTAGCCTGGTAATCTGGGGAAAAAAATAAAACCAGTTTATTTTGGAACTTTTGAGAGGCGTGGTTTGGATCCAGGACAACCTGCACAATTCAAGTCACCTCATTCAAAAGAGCTTTGAAGCAAAGCATCTTGCCAACCAAAGAAACATTCACCTATTACTTCAGATGTCACTTTACTTTTCTAGTTCTGACCCCAAGCCCCCTGCTGCCCCCTGCCCATCCTGCTGTGCTGGGCTGCCAGCTGAGGAGCAGCACCTGGTAACTCAGTGTCTGTCCAAGTGGGAAACCCTCCCCAGCCCCGGCGTTCCCAAGGGCATTTCACCACATATCCCACGGCCCTGCTTGCACCTAACAGCACCTGCACAAACATCCACTTGGGCTGCACGGAGGAAAACACGATGCCAGGGCCAAAGCAAGAGAGAGCCTCTGAAAATGAGAGGGTGAGAGCAGAGACTTCCCTGATGGAGATGCTTTTCCATTTATTACCCACAGAGCAGTGGTGATGGAGGCAATTCATGGGGTCATCACCCACGGAGGGAACAGAAAAGGGTTTCTCTGTCCTGGGCACTGACTCCAGGGCCCTCCTCCAGCTGCTCACAGAAATGCCCCGGAGGTGCAGTGCTCCTGCTGACTTTGCAGGGAGCCTGAAGCCTGGCCCTCAGCCCCACAGAACACAGCTGTGAAAGTTGCACTGGGGAGGTGGCAGGAAACAAAAGGACTTTGGACAGACAGGCTTAACCCATTTAAACTCAGTTTATCTCTCACCTCCCTGTCCCCATCTCTCAGAGACCTCTTCTCTCACCTGCTCTGTGCCACAGCAGAGTCTAGCTGCTGTTTCACACTGAAATGGCCCCACTGACTCAGAGTTAGGCTCTTTGCTATTCACAACAGAGAGAAATTGGAATTGTCATTTCCTTTGCTTGCACACTGTTAGCTGGTTCCTTGCAAGGCTCACACCATGATTAGCACCAAAGGAACAAGGTGCTCTGGGACTATGGCCCTGCAAATTGTCCCCCAAGCACAGCTCAACAGGGATTATGCTGAGAGCTGGAGAATGTGAACGGGGGAGGCTGGCTGCAAGCAAAAGGGCAGGGAGTGCCCCATGCTCACTGCTTCTGAGGCCACAGAGCCCTTTGTACACATGATACAGCTGATCCTCACAAACATTCCCACCATTCTCATCCCTGCTGGCAGCTCGGGCTGGCCAACATCTCCTGCTCTGAGCCCCACCACAACTCAGGCACCAAGGAACAAAATATGCAGCCCGGCCCCAGCTCACAAACCAGTAGGCACTGAGGCAGCTGTGGAGCAAGAGGAGCCATGCATGGGGATGCTGCACCAGCAGCACCAGTGACTGGTGGGACCTCCCATCATGAAGGTTTCCGTGGATCTCCTGCAGCCACCTCGAGCCCCTGATCCCCAAAGGTTGCTCCAGCCCAGCAGGAGCTGCAGGAAAGCAAGCAGACTGCACTTGCACTGAGAGGTGTCAGTCTGTTGGTGCTCCTGGGCTGTGGCAGAAGCTCTGTGTTCCTCTGCCAGAAGTCTCTGTACATTCAGCAGCTGCCCACTGAGGTAAGGATGAGAGCTGCACAGGCAGACAGTGACTGAGAGAGCAGTGTTAGCAAAATGGGCTCGTGCTGGCTGCACACAGGGCTGTCTGCAGGTGAGCACACAAGCCCACTCAGAGGGCCATCTTCCTGCTGCTGAACATGTCCCTGCTCTGCTGGAAAATGCTTGGAATCCCAAACACACCATGCACTTTCCTTTGTGCTCAGTGTCTTGGCAGGAACCGGCTGTTCTCACACACGGTCCCATCTCTGTAAGGTCTGTGTTTCCCAGAACACCCCCTTCCTAAGTCTCCCTTTTTTAAGAAGAGCCAAGCTGCCTGTCGCTGCCTTGCAGGCTGCTCCCACGCCTCTCCCTGCTTCCCCAGGGCACCAACAGACTCCCCTGGCATGGGCTGAAGGCCCTGAGCTCCCAGAGACAGCAGCCATTCAAATGAAAGACACTAAAGAAAAGAGACAAAGGCAGGAAAGCTTTCCTTGCTGGAATCCAGCTGTCTGAGTCAGAGCAAGGCAAGAAAGTAAGAACTGCTGCACGTTCCAGAGTAGCAGAGTGTGTGCTTCAAAGTGTGCAGCCCGAGCCCTGCTTCTTCCCTCGGGCTGCTCCCACAAGTGTGACCTCTGGGATAGCCCTAGCACTCCACTCCAACAAGGGACAGCTCCTGCCAGCCCCAGTGCCCACAGTGGGAGCCACGGTGGGGCTGTGACCAGGTGAGGAGCTCTACAGCTCTACACATCAGATCTGTGCAGGGTCAGGCCAGGACATGGCTCTCGACTGCCTGGCACACAGTGCTGGGTGGGCTTTTGCCTTTCTGCCTCACCTCTCTTTGCTCAGCATTGCACAGCCATGGCCAGGTTCATTCTTCTTACATCTGCTTATCGTACTCAGTATTTACATCCTAAATATGGTTTCCATAAAGTAAAACACGAACAATTCATCACAGACAAATAAAACAGTCATACAGCCTGAGATGTTAGGAAGCTTTACCCAGTCCCCATGCACCAGCACAGGCAGCTGGAGATCAAAGTCTCCTTATTTGCATACATTTCTTGAACCAATTTGCAGCTAAACTCTGCCAAGGGGATGCTGACACAGTGCAGGGCTTCTCCCCCACAGGAACCGAGAAACTGGAGCTGTGCACTGCCTGCCTCCATCTCCAGGCTGAGCGGATGGAGGCTTTGGCATCCCCAAAATGGGGGTTTACTCTTCCTTCCCCTTCCTCAGCATCCTGCCTAGTGAAAGCCTTCCTGTGGGTGGTGAGTGATGGCACAAATGCAAAGCAGTGATGCAGGCACATTTCCTGCATTAAATCCAGAGACCACATCTTCCCTGTGGGCACTGAAAGGTCCAGGTGTGCAGAGGATGGCTTTTGTCCTGGGGAGGGGAACTGGAAAACACCTTCACTGCCCTCCCATTTGCTCCCTCGTCCCAGGTATCAATCCTTTTCTGAATTGTCACGGCAAAACATCTGACCCATTTCTTCTAACCTGCTTTGGGGCAGCTCCAAGAACTTTAGTGGCACCACAAAACACACAAGGGGGGCAGAATGGAGAACGTTTGCGGGATTTCAGCACCACTCTTCAAACCCCCCTCCCAAGCCTGCCCCGCAGAGCAGTCCCAACTTCGAACACCATCCCAGTGAGAGCAGAAACCTGCTTCGGGACGGGAAGGAAGCGTTTGCAGCGTGTGTGCAACTCGCAGCCAGGTGCTGTCTCGCTGTAGATGCCGACGGCCGGGGACGAAGCAGCACCGTCAGCCCAGGGGCAGCGGTGCACAGCCCCGCAGCTCCTCCTTCTCTTCCTCGTCCTCCTCCTCCTCCCTCTCCCCCGGCCGGGGCTGCAGCCCCAGGCGGCCCCGCTCCGTCCGGCCGCGGTTCCCAGCACCTCCCTCCT
>VXAB01012685.1:188991-221139 GCA_013399175.1 Odontophorus gujanensis | reverse complement strand
GATTCTATGATTTTATGATTCTGAGTTCTGGACGACATGCTTACTTGACTGCCTCTGTGGCAGTAATTTTAATGAGAAGCTATTCATATATATAATCTCCTGTTCTGTTTGTTGTTATTGTTGGGTTTATTTTCTTTATTGTTTAACAACTTTATCTCTGAATGTGCTTGAACATTTTTGTATATAATAATAAATAAATAAACAAACCATGTAAAGGATGTGATTTAAGATTTAGGATGTGTTTGCACCCATCATGTGCGAGTTACTTCTCTGCTTAGAACAGAATGTGGAGGTCAAGCTATTAAATAAAATAAAATGATCTGCCATTGCTGCTGCACCTTTTTTTTACATCTCTGTAACTTCTCGTTTCTTAAATTTCCAAGCACTTTGAAGACTGACTCCTTTCCTTTCCCTTTCTTCTCTTCATATCCCTGTTAATTTATTCTTCTACAATAAGTAATAAATAAATAACAAATACTAGAAGCTGGCAATGGGAAGCCCACTTCCCACAGCTAAATGTGAAAAGCATCAATACTAAAATAGTGGAAAAGCAGGCCAGCTTTGAATTCTTCTCCTTACCCAATAATTGCACCCAAAACTGATATATCCCAGTTTCAAGGCATTTATAAAGAGGGCAGCAGGGCAGGTCTTGTCACACAACCCCAACCATGGAGGAGGCAGCTGAGAGGGTTCCTTGCAGCCCTAGCCCTTTTTCCTGGGATGGGAATAGGATGAAACTGGGCCAGAACATTGGCTGCCACTGGGTCTGGCTGAGCTGTGGCCATGGCTGGGCACAAATGTGGGAGCTGGAGTCTGGCTCTGCTGTGGGCTTAGTGGGACAGCAGCTGGTGGCCCTGATCTGATGTGCACCCTTGGGCCTTGAGCTGTGGGGATGCTTGGGACATTGCACCTTGATATAAACTTTTCCTGGACTGCGCTTCATTTGGAGTTTAGTGTCTGTTTGGTTCCATCTATGCCGCTGTCATGGTTTTATGATTTTTGTTATCAGCATTCTACATCACAACATCATGTAGTGCAGTGGGAGTTAAAAGAGTTAAAGCATCAGTTCCATGGATTGTTGATAGTTCCAGGTGTATCAGCCTCAGAAGAGAAGAACAACAACATACCCCAGAGGACTCTGCATTTCTGTTTTCTATTCAGAGGGAAAAGATAAAACCTCATGTCATGAGACATCCACTCTTTTCCCTTTCTGCTCGTCTGTGTCATCTCACCTTCAGCATTAGTGTAAGGCCTTCAGTTTTTGGACACACTCTCATTTTATTTGATTTATTAGCTTCATTTCCAATTATATTGCATTATATGGTGTTGTTTTGCATTCTGGTACCTTATTTAGCAAATTAGTTTTCCTCCTCAGACCGTTGTCACTGTTTTGTTTTAGGCTCACCTCCCTACCTTTTCCTCTTTTCTCTTTTCCAGGGCATGGGTCCATGGGTTCCCCCACCCCATTAGTCACAGAACTGGGCCAAAACAGCCCAGAAACCACTGATAGCTGTTAAGTAAAAAAGAGACAGAGGTTGTCCTAAACTCTGTTAGTATTTTTTTTTTTCAGTCTGTTTTCTCAGTTCAAGGTTTATGAAATAAGACGCGATCAACATTGCTGCCCACCAAATCGGTGATTCTATAGGGTTGTATTTAAAGTAAGTGCTACATGCCCAAACGTATGTGTAAAAGCATGAATGCCTGAGGGCAAAACTCAGTGTTGGTAAGCATGAAGTGATACATACAGATAGTAAACCCAGACACAGCTTTGCATACAAAGCGATGCCCTTGGCAGGGGTGATTTTGCATCACACTAAGTAATTTGAAACATTAGCTCAGTGAAAGTGGAAAGCAAGCAAGTAAAAAAATACAGATTGTTAGGAGTTGGGAAAACAATCTTAAAAAGCTATTACGATTGCCAGGTAGCTGCAAGAGTGGGCAAAAATTTTTAGACACTGCTTTTATGATCCCAGAATGAAAATTCTAATATACAATGAATCTCACAACAGTAATCAGGATAACAGCCTTGGTTATTGTACTCTAGTAATTAAATCCATCCTGAAAAAAAACGAAGAACTCATTATTGAAATAAGTCCTGTACTAACTTTCCTCAATTATGAGGTTCATAGTCTTAAAAGGAGTTGCTGAGAGCAAGATTTCAATCATGCTACTCATACATGATGTAGTCTTCTGGATTATAATCATTTTAGATTACATCTTTGAGCATAAGTGTTATCTTTTCAAACTCATAGAGTATAATTATGGACAACACAATAAAGTAGAGGATAACACTATGCAGAAATATCTTTTAAAAAGCCTCCCAACATCATTACAAAAGATCTGTCTGAAGTCTGGACTTCCACTGTACTCTCAGACTTTCATGATTTGTTTGTAAGGCTTATGATTTTTAATACTTTCCTTTACGTCTAACAGCTTGAGATATGTTAACAGATGAGGAGACTCTGAGGACTCTTAAAGAGGTTTGAAGATGTCCACCAGGATACCTTTCAAGATTTTAGCACAAAAAAAAAGCTACCTGCTTGACTGTCCTGGCTCATTACAATGTCCTGCAGACAGTCTTTCTTTTTCAAGAAGCTTTTTCTTCTGTAGAATTTTCAGCTATGAGACTGCGGTGGTTCTCTTTCCCACCTCCTGCATCAGCATCCACATGACTTGGCTCTATCATACCAGGATCGTTCAGGAAAACGTGCATATTATCCTTGAAGGGAGCTGCCAAGGCTAATTCTCCCTTGAAGTTTTTCCCAGTATCTTCCACATCCTCAACTGCTGTGATTGGGATATAGATTAGGCACTAGGAAAATAGAGAAATGTTTCATAGAGTGCTTTGTTAGAGTTAATAACCTGAATGAATAGTACCCACACAATATAATCAAGGTAGTATATTTTTAGATGGATTATCCAGATGATAATAAAGACACCCAATAAATTAGGACAGGCTCATCTGTCACTGAAGGCCAAAGCCCACCTAGAACTCCACACAGGAGCAACCTCCAACAAGAGGTCCTTTCCCAGTGGTGGTCAGCCCTTAAACAGTGCCTGGGAGAGGTGGAGCCAGACTCCCCCCCTTCTGATCACACATGTAAATTGCCTTCACCTGCGCTCCTGCGGCTGACTCAGTGCTCACCTCAGGTGATCAATCAGTGGTTCAGGCTGTGATTCAACAGTTCCCATACAGCTGCAAATTTGAAGAATCTCAAAGGTTTGACTCCCCTGCTGCATATCTTAAAAGTTCTTGTCAAAGGATAAAAGGCTTTGGGGAACTATAAACAGATTCAAGTAAGAGAGGGGCTGAAGAAGTAACCCCTGTAGAAGCTGAGGAAAGTAATACCATAAGTGAGAGTTTGGAAGAAAATGCATGAAGTTTGTCTCTAACAGAAACCATCCACAGTTGGAGGATGTCTGTAAATAATTTTCTTCATAAACAGGCAACTTCATTTTAGAAACACGGAGCTCTTTCAGTGTGAAAGCTGAACCCAGCAGCAACTCTCCAGATTCTTGCTGCAAGGGAAGGAATGTGATTAGCAGATAAACCACTACCTAGATACAGAGCAAACACCTCGCAGAGGAACCCAGATATCTGGAAATGTGGTCTTGCCAGGCACAAAAGCAACAGTTATCTGATCAGAACTAGATACTAAGTGTTGCTCTAAGTGTTGTCTTAGCACATGGCAGTATTCAGCTTGATTGCCTGTTCTATTTCTGGAATCTACATAATAGCTGTATTTGCTGATGGTTGCATTCAAACATCCAGATGTTAATAAACTTTCATATTACCATAGAATGAAGCCACAAAAGCAATGCTAATATGCCAGGCCTGTTACTTTCTGCTTCTTGACAGTTTTCTTCTAATTCTGCTAACTTCGTGCTTCTAACAGAGCTTGCTCATCTGATGGAAATCCATGTAGGCTCATGAGCTGGGAAAAAATATTCCTGGGGACCTCAGCAAATGCATAAATAGACTGCAAGTCTCTCTCACTTCCTCAAACCTCTATAGCTCCACAAAATTCAAGACAAATATGCTACATTAAATGACTGGAAGCCTCATCCCACTGTTAACTTCTATACTCTATACAAACTTCTCATTTTGAAACTCCAAGGATACGCAATTTTTTTCTTCAGAACAATTCAGCAATGCAACTTTGATGGTACTATCTTCCCAGCTCCTGCTTACTGACCACAGGCTGACATTTTTCCTTTCCCTGTATCACGTTACTTTCCATAATCTATGCAGAATGCATCAGCGTTGCAATGAATAATGCAAATCACTCAGTATGCTTCTACCTAAAATATTGATTTATTTGTATCAAGACAACTATTTCCACGTATTGCTGATAAACCAAGCCTTTAATGTGTTCAAAAATAAGATACAGTAGTGCAGATAAAATTTCTTTGATAAATCTGATCAGATCAAACAAGTAGAATACAAAAATAAACTCAGTAAATTAACAGTATTTACTCTAGTTTTTGTTATAACACACTTGAATTTTCATATTCAATAAAGGTATTTGATTCCCAGTGACTGTTGTTCATACAATCATGCAGATTTGTTGGTGAGGCCTTAAATCCTGTTACAAAGAGGGTATCTTTATGATGTCTCTTTGTAGTTCCCATCTTGTTTATACATTAACTTTCAAGACTCTCTGAGATTAACTTTAGTTCTGAGTATCTCTATATGCACACACACACACAACTATATTAGGTAATCCTTAGCTAAGTCCACCAAATGGCATTTTGAGTGTTTGTGGTGCTGGGTTTTTGTCCTCACCACTTAACAGCTGCGCACAGCTATGTGAATACAGTACCAGAGCAAAGCCATAAACAAATGATGGAACGTACTGCCCTCACGTGGAGATTGGCATAGTAAATATATTAAGAACACAAAACATTCTTAAATTTGGAGACTTGGTTGAGAAATCAGTTTCTGGAAGAGCAGGAATTCCAGTTTAAACAAACAAAAATATTCCCTGCATTTTTTTGTCTTTTTTTTTTTTTTTCCTGCCTTAACAGCATTGTCTTACCAGTAGTCATTACACTCTACAAGCAGAAGGGAAGGGAGACCTAAGAGAAATAACCTATTTGTTTTTCATATTTCGACAAATATAGATTTGTATGTTACGTTATATATATGTACATGTTTTACATAAATGCACAAACACATATAGTGTGCATTTTTTGTACATAATACAGACATTATGTACACATACATTTTCTGAAAATATTTTATTAGGTTGTTTGTATGTCCTTTTGAATATAAACAATCCAGAAAGAGGGGGTTTTACAGTCTGATAGAGCATTTTGCTCTGGAGTTTATGCAAGTATAAAGAGACACCACCAGTGGAGCACAAGAAAGCCACATGCTTTAAGAGAGACCAAGAAATTGGAAATAGCCCCCTGCCCTACAAATACACAAGGAACTAAGTGTATTGTAAGCAAACCCTTAACCCTCTGTATGGGAACTGTTGAATCATGGCCTGAACATTGATCACCTGAGGCAAGCACTAAGTCAGCCACAGGACCACAGGTGAAGGCAATTCTCCTGTGTGACCAGAAGGGGTGGAGTCTGGCTACACCTCTCCCAGACACCATTTAAGGGCTGACCACCACTGGGGATGGGTTTCTTGTTGGAGATCCTTCCTGTGTGGAATTCTAGGTGAGCCTTCACCTTTGGTGACAGGTGCACCTTTCTTAATTTTTCAGGGGTCTTTATGTCATCTGGATAATCTGTCTAAAAATACACTATCTATCTTGATTATAATGTTTGGGTATTATTAATTTTGGGCCATCACCCTACGNTCTTGTTGGAGATCCTTCCTGTGTGGAATTCTAGGTGAGCCTTCACCTTTGGTGACAGGTGCACCTTTCTTAATTTTTCAGGGGTCTTTATGTCATCTGGATAATCTGTCTAAAAATACACTATCTATCTTGATCATAATGTTTGGGTATTATTAATTTTGGGCCATCACCCTACGGGGTACTATTCATTTGGGTATTCACCCTATGCCCCTCTATTTTAGTGCCTGTAGGGTTATTCAGCACTGCCCCATTTTATCTCCTGATGGTGTTTGTTGGTCTCAAGATACCAGTAGAGAGGAAATGCTTTGCAAATGTAAAGTAAGCTGTAATGCAGAGAAGTTGCTATCAGTGGCAGATGCTAGGTTGTGGCAACAGTTGGGGAACATAACTGCTTCTGTGTTGTGTAAACTGTTATCAGATGAAAATGATCTGGAAGGAAATACTCCTTTTGTACTTCCAGCCTGTGCTGCTGCTGTGGTCCTGGCAGCTCATCCCCATGGACACCAAAGAGACACAACTTGTTGCTCTGCGCTCCCTTCATTAGGTGTAACTGTGTTCCCAGTAGGATATTTTCAAGGCTTTAGATTTTTCCACCTCACAACAACTCCTCTGTGGTAGAGACACATGTTAGTCTGAAGCACTGGTATCTCTTTTTTTACTTTGTGGAAGGTATTTCCTTACACTATTTAAGTATGCTGGTCAAAGATGCTCTGCCAAGGCTTGGATGGCAATTTCTGTGTTAAAAGGTTCCCTGTGAGTGGCTACACAGTCCCTGTGGGCACTGCTATATCTGTGTTTGATTTGGCTAATTCTACTTGTCCCATGAGATGGACATAGAGCTGCCAGAGAGATGGACTTATATTCCTTTGGTACAAGATATATTGCACTTCCTCAGATGTGAACTTTCTTCATAGGCAAGGTATAATGTTTATCCCACGTAGTTATCAAATAACATCATCAAATGAAGTGTATATAAAAACATGTATAGGGATGTTATATAACACACAGACTGTATTGAACTGAAAATAATCCTTATTGACTTCCTGTGGTTTCCCCAAAATCTCCATATGTGTAAGACATCTTTAGATAAAATGGGGATTATGTCACCGTGGTAGGCCCACTGAGCTTTTGCAGGCCTTCCAAGTTTTATAGAAGAGAATAAAGTCTTTCAGCTTGAGCTGAAGAAAACTTAATTGGTATAGGCTCATAACATTGATCTATGAGAGACCAGAGGTAGCGATTTTGTGAAACAGGTCTAGGGTACCCACTGTGAAAGCACTTCCTCAGCCTGGAAAACAGCTCTTGAAAGACTTAGGATTTTCAAAGAGAAATTCAGCTCTACTTCACAAGAAGCCATGACAAAATAATTTGAGAACCAGCCATAGCAGATTGAGGACATACCATTTTAGATGAGGTGGGAAAATCACTGCAACTCTACAGTTCAGAAGAAATGGCTGGATAAATACATTTTTATGTAAAAAGATTCAAAGAAAATACAGATTATGTTGAATGACACAGTTATGATGATTTTAAGCAGAGGAGGGTTCCTGGAGCTGATCGCTGTTTGGTGAAATGAAATCCATCTTTAAATCACAGATATTCTCACTACAGTAGCAAAGAGCAGATACTGCTTCATGTCTTGTCCATTGCTTCACACTGGACTACAACAAGAATCTCAATGCCAGAAAGAGGCTCCTGAAAAATGTACATCTGCATCTTCAGGATGATTGAAGTTGTCTTAAAAAAGTCAGACTGTCTTGTGAAAGATGAATGTCCCTTCATAGCAACATTTGTAGGATTCTACCTTCTTTGCAATGGAAATGTATTGTTCCCTAGACAACTTGATCTTGTGTTGGTATAGATGACTCAGATAAAACATTCAGGTTGAAATACAAACACCTACCGGGATATATAATAATGCTGGTACAGGAATTTGTTAGCACAATGTTCTTTATTTCTCCACACACAGCAAGTTATTACTGTGATGGCTATAATAAAAATGCATAGACAAAGAAGCAGAGACGTTCACAAGAAAATTATTGAGGAAAGGTCTCTACAGTTCAGAGCTCTGCCACTTTGCTTTTGTTCAAAATACACCAGGTATTTGAAAAAGTCAACAGTTTCATAACCAACCTTGGGCAAGCTAATCTTTGACCAGCATGGTGAGCCAGGGCAGAAACTTTTCTGCTAACTGCTGGTGTCATCAATTTTCACATCGGTCAACTCATTGCACCCACACATTTGCTTTGTCCAGCTCTTGGAAGAGAAATTAGAGATAAGAAATAATTACTTATAACATTGCTCTAAACTGTTATAGCTTACTTGGTGATGTTTAGCATGTTCAGAAAGGGTTTTTCGAACAGTATTGCTTTTAGACAAGCATAAGTAACACACATGGAAATGAATGTGTTTTAACAGCTCAATTTGCCTTTTAAATAAACAAATTCACTCCTTGTCGTGCAATTTTGCTGGAATAGAGGATGTAATAATGACTGCTTGTAAATATAACAGTCCAAATGTCATGCCAAATTGTTTTCACGTTTTAAAAAAACTGTGGTAGCTATCGCCATTTTTGGATGTTATCTGAAGTTCCCTCTATCGAAAATGCACACGTTTCCCTTTGTTTGTTTATTTATTTGAACTAATTTCTCCGTGCAGGTCAGAGAAGCAGCCTGTAAGCAGAGCTCATCCCTAAGAGGCAAGCCGCTGCTGTTCATACTAGTAGCAGAGATGACAGAACGGTTGGGGCTGGAAGGGCTCGCAGTTCTCAGCCAGCTTCAACACCCTGCCGCGCTCAGGGCTGCCCGCACTAGCTCAGGCCGCCCAGCGCCCTTCCCTTCCGGCAGTGAGACTCAGCCTTTCCCCCTTTCTTGCAACCGGCAGACCGAGCCCCGCCCCGCCGCCGTGATAAGGCCGAGCGCGGGGGGGCGGGGCGGGCTGTGCTGGAGCGTTGTGGTCGCGGCCATGGTGCTGAGCCCGGTGCTGGGGAAGCTGGTCAGCAAGCGGGTGGTGCTGGCCAGCTCCTCGCCTCGCCGCCAGGAGATCCTCACCAACGTGGTGAGTGCTGCCCGGGGGTCGGTAGCGCGGGGCGGGCGGAGGCCCCGCTGTGAGCGCGGTGGGATGGCCGCCTGCCTGTGTGAGCGGCCTCGGGGGTGGTGCGTACTGGAAACGTGTGGATGTGGCACTGAGGGACACGGTGGGCATGGTGGTGGTGGGCTGGTGGTTGGACTAGATGGCCTTGGAGGTCTTTTCCAACCTCTGTGATTACAGAAGGCCTACTATATTTACACAGGGTTCTTCGCAGGAAAAGTCACCAATTAAAAGTAAAGAAAGTATATGGAGCTTAAGAAAAGCATAGATGTTGACATATGCTGAGTTATTAGAAATGTAATGTCTGCTGGGTATAGTAAATTTACATGTGTCATCTGGAGATGGGATGCAAGTACAGTACTTTTTATAATACCTTTAATGCTGGCTTTTAATTTCTACTTATTAAATTTTTCATAGCATGTAACTGCAGGTGGTAAAGCTCATGTAAGAACATGCAGTACTGCTGCACAAATGCTATGGATGGATTCATAAAATCACAGAATCGTAGGGGTTGGAAGGGACCTCTAGAGATCGAGTCCAACCCCCTGCCAAAGCAGGTTCCCCTAAAACCTACAGTTACAGGAATAGCCTAGTCCCAAGGTACATAAATTTGATGCTGAGCAGTCCTATAACAATAGAAGCCTATTTTTCCCCTCTTTAAGTCTAAGGGTAGAATGTTTTAAAGTGGGTAGTTCAGATTTTGGATCTTTCATTTACCTGGATGTTTTGGAACAACTTCTAATAATGTGATTACACTTTCTGTACTGCTTTCCCTTCTTTGCTACAGGGCCTACGGTTTGAGGTGGTTCCATCTTGGTTTAAAGAGACACTTGAGAAGTCATCTTTTGCAGCCCCTTACGAATATGCCATAGAAACAGCAAAACAGAAAGCTCTTGAAGTAGCAAATAGAATGCATGTGGTAAGTGAGGAATGCATGTGGTACAGGGGGGCTGTGAGAAAGAAGGGAACAGGCTCTTTTGTAGAGTCTGTTGGGATAGGGCAAGGGAAAATGGCGTTCTGAAATTTACTCACCTAAACAAAAGAAGGCCTAATGCCTTCAAATATAGCTTTTGTCAGGTAGACATGTCTTTCATCTTTTGTCAGCAGTACACCTATTCTGGCTTGGGATGAATAACTGGTAGTTTCTTATGGCGTCAGGTTTCTGTCTAGTTCTTATATCCTGACAGTTGCTCACTCCAGGAATTTGTTGACTGTGAATCCAGGGCTTTGCTGTAGCTTTCACTGAGAAAATAATTCAATTGCACAATTGTGACAAGAGAATTTAGAATTCATAAGAATGAAGATGCTTGGAAAGCTGGAAGAGGAGACAATCTGCTATGAAACACTGTGGAGAAGGAGGCTGACACACTCTAAAAAAGAGTGAGAGTCAGTTTCATGTCTGTGATTTTTAAATATTATAAAATCTGTGATCAAATATGCAGTGTCAGTTGGATTTCTGCCCTTGTCTACAGTTGCTGCATTAGAGTGCATAAGGCTGTTCTTTACCAGAACTTATTCAGGAGTCTGGCTGATGAACTCCTGCAGAGTATATTGTAGTAATGTCTTATTACAAATGTGAAAGGAGTGTATTTGTTTAGCCTATACTGATGTCAGAAAAGGAATATTAAACACTGTAAACCAACAGTGTTGCCAGACATTAGCATTCTTCAAAGCAAATATTGCATGATCTTCAATGCAAATTGTTATCCAGGTTTCTATCAGCATTTTTCAGAGAATGGTGTGACATTAAGAGTATATTTTTAAACCCAGATTTGCAAACTGCCTTGAATGGCCTTCCATTGCAGAGCAGTATGCTGGTGATTATGTTAATTCAGTGGATTTCTAAATGCATCTTTACATAGGAGGTTGGTTGGTTTGTTTTTAATGTTGATAGAACTTATCCCAGCTATTTAAAATACACGCACAACATTTCTGGAGAAGAATATCCTCCTTATAAACATTTTTGTTTAAGGGTCAGGGTTGGAGACAAACTTCCTCTCTTGTGTTAAATGGTAGCTATGTACTTCATTAACATTCAAGTAGAAAAAAATGTATCTGTAAGGACAGGTTACATAAAGCCAAGAAAGAAAAGGCTACAAGGATTATTTATATACTTCTCAGTTTCCTAAAATATACTGTAATTGTTCCCTTGAGAGAAAGAATTGTAGCTAAAGAAAAGTTATTCAGAGTACTTGACTAGAGAAGGTGATTCTAGAGGGCTTCAGGTCTGTACTCCTGCCCCTTCTGCCTAGGGCACTTCCTGTAAAGGAATTCTAATTCAAGTTGACCTCTGGGAGTGCAGGCAGTTCTCTCCTGAATGCGTTTGTTCATCAGTAATGTATTTGGGTGAAGTTGTAACCTGAGAATAGTTTGCTTGAGGTTTTAATCACTTTTGTGGTGTTACTATTTTGTAAACAGAGCAAGGGGAAGAAAAGTGTCATGTTTTTCAGTTCCCTGTAAAGCCCTACCTGTAAACTGAGGACCTAATTTTCTTGCCTCGTTTTTTTTAAGCATTTTATTCTTTCTACTTTTTTTTTTTGAAGCATACATTCTTTCTTTGCCTTTTCAGAAACACCTGAGAACACCCGATGTTGTTATAGGAGCAGACACTATTGTGGTAAGAGGTCTTATGAGCATTAGCATTGTTTTAAACCATGACAAATGCAGAAAATATGAGCATTTTTTAGGTTTAAAGTTGGGTTGGAAAATGATTGTTCACTGACAAGTTAAATGAGATCTTTTGAGGTTTTGTACATGTGTTTTGAAGCCTCTTCTTCCAAACAAGGCAGTTTTTGCTGTCTCGAGTGCTAGAAGCCTCAGTACAACTCTTCCAGAGACAATGGTATCTGTATCTGTGCTTCTTGCTCTGCTTAGTCTCATTTTGAAGATGAGGCTGAAAACTTATTTTAAAACCTTATTTTAAATCCTCCGTTTCAGGAAAACTAAGAACACAGCACAGTATCTCTATCTTTCTGTTTTAGACTGTGGATGAGCAGATCTTGGAGAAGCCAGTTGATAAGCAAGATGCATATAGGATGTTATCAAGGTTTGTAGTTCTACATAAGATTCAAGATGTGTACATTGTCATTTTATTGGGAGCTGTATTAGATGTACATCAAGAAATGTCACCACTTTTTTTTTTCATTTTAATTTCTGAAATTAATCATTCCAAGACTTTCTGTATGCTTCAGTTAGTACTGGAGGGGAAGACAGGGAGAGAATTGTGATGGGAAGGAACAGTAACTTGAGGCTTCAACTTTAATGAAGGTAATTGAATGTATGAGAGTGATGCTTGCTCATTGTCACCTGCTTTGAATTCCTACTACCTGGCTTCCTCTCAAAGGAAATGTCCAATATCTTCAGTTTAAATTTAGTATCAGATAAACATTTTTCTAATTTACTTTTCAGTAAGATCCAATATGGTCAGTAGTGAAATTGACTAGCTGAGTGATTGAAACTGGAAGGAAGCCGTGGTAGGTCATCTTCTCCAGCCCGACTGCTCAAGTTGGTGGTGAAATTATAAGAAAATGTGTTAGTGTCTTGAACTGAGGCTACACTTGCAGTTTTGTTCTATCACAGGTTTTGTTTTATGAATTTATAGTTTAATTGAGGAAAATTTTTTTACTTCCATTGTTTAGATATAGGTGTTTTTTTTTTTTGCACTGGTGAGTTAAGCTGAATTTTTAACCCTTTGAGGCATGTTGCTAATCTAATAGTAATAGGGTTTTTTGTTTTGGTTCTTTACTATGTAAAAGTGGCATAGTTATTAGTAGGAGATTCCCAGAGGAGTCTGGCAAGAGATTTCTAACTAATGTTTTTTGCTTAAAATCATAACAAGTTTAGTCTAAAAAAATAGTCCTGTTATGTATTGATGTTTATGTTCTGAGTGAACTGTGGGAAAAAGAAAGTAGGTATGTCCTGATATCCAAAGTAAAAAGGGATAAAACTTTTCACTCAAGGTTTCACTCAGCAGTTGATAATCCTGTGTGAGATGTTAAGAGTGAGATGTTTCTGGTCACATCACATGGTAGCCTGACTAATCAAAAATGGAATTTTTCATGGTACTATACTTCAGTTGCTTATGTATTACACAAAGTTAATGCTTGTACAATTCTTCAGCCACAGTGTGGCACTCTGGAGCCACTACAAGAGTAGCTGCCACCTCGGGCATTCCATGCCAGCAGCCTACTCAGTTGGGAGTTCTGTGCATATGTTTCTTGGAAGAGTGAACGTAAACTGTCTTCCTGTACACACTACTTCTGATGCTGTAGCTTGCTACTGGATCCTTGGAGCTCAGCTGTTTAGATGAAATGCATACATGCTGCAGTTACCTGGCCCTTGTTTGTGATAAGCTGTGACCTAACTGCTTATTGGCAGTTTTCAGTGAGGGTACCTGCAAGGTTAGTGTCAGTGTTGATTGGCTTTTTCTTATGGTTTTGTAATAACCACTTCTGGATGGTGAATAGTCTGATGCCACTAATTGCTTTCCCAAATTGTGGACATTGGTAGTGATATTTTAGAGACTTAAATGTTAAGATGACTTATGTTATTTTTAAGGTTTTGTTAACATCTTTTCACTTATGTCATAGACGAACATAGTCTTAGTTCAGTATATTTATATCCTGTTGATGTTTTTATATGATGATCTGTTTCAGGATGTGGCAATATAATTATGAAGAATACTTTTGCTTGTGACAGATTTCATAAAGCCATTGCTTAATACATGATTTTCCTTGACAGGTTGAGTGGGAAGGAGCACAGTGTTTTCACAGGAGTGGTTATTATACACTGCAGCAGTAAAGGTACATCAGTTTTTTTTCATAAAGAGGATGGAATTTTCTCGTATGTAGTCTTAATTGACTTCTAATTCAACATGGGAATTACCTAATCAATATTGAAGCTAGGAATACCTCACAAAAGCTAATCTTGCTGCATTCAGCCTTCAGAAAGGAAGGAAGATGAGAAATGCAATAGTATCTCTGAGAGCTATGGGACAAACTGAAAGATCAGTGTAAAATGGTGGAAATAGTCTAAGTGAAACTCAGATAAGGTATGGCAAACCATTAACTTCTTCTGTGGTCTGTTTATGCTAGGTGCTGAATGCCTGGCGTATTCAGGTTCTGTCTGTAGCTACTTAGCTTTTCAGTAAGTGTAGGAAATGAAATTTCAAGTGAACTTTCAGGAGTGAAGTGAAATATCGACTTTAAGCCTCAATTTTTTTTTATGGAACTGTAGGGAGCAATAAATCTGTATTTTGTATCAGATAACTTTTTTCAGTAAACAATTATTTTTTTTTGAGTACTCTAACATCAAAATTTAAACGTTTAAGGGGATTCCTTTGATAGCTATGCCAATATTTCATTAGTGGCTGCTGGAAAAGAAAGAAAATGTGTTCAAGTGGTCTATGAGCAATCCAGGAGGAGTAATAATGCCTTTTCTTGTTTAAGAAGGAAATGAAATTGCATATGCTGTCAGTAGTGATGCTGATGACAGTTTGTCTCATCTGGAGTTAAAGCCATGGTATATTCAGATGAATAAAAATATCTGAAGTTAGCATATCCTTCGAGTGATTCAGTAGATGAAATTTTTTTCCAAGTACATTTTTGTTGATAATTACAATTTGTTGCTAAGTTCTGCATTTATGTTCCAGATGACAGAGTTTTCATCAACACATAGCATGGGAAGACTGATTACTAACACTTTTTAATTTCATCTGTATCATTGTGTTCTTTCAGTGCTAACACCATTTGTAGTTATTGTACTGTAGATCTTCCTTCTACCTCCTGGAGAATTTCAGCTGCTACCAGAATAGACTAATAATTTGTTCAGCAGCAGCAAGATCTTATAGGAAAGAGTCTATAACATGTAATGTGCTAGTGCATGCTCATTCTTGGAAGTCTGCTTCCTTTTGAGTATATTTTGGAGCAGCCTTGCTCTGTAATTTTACTGGGTTAAATGTACCCATGCATTATGCTGTTGGAGTCCACACCCAGGTGTGAAGTGCTTCATAGCACACTTTAGAGCACCTTGGTGCTTGGCAGCCTTCTAGATAAAGAAGGCTGAAATAACTCTTCTTTCTTAAGAGATATGAAAGATCACTTCGCAGTACAGATGCAGCTGCATCCTCAGCCATATGTAATAGCTATAATTTTAACTGTTGTGTAATGGGTTGTTTGTCAACACTCCTAAGTTAGAAGGATCTTTGCAGCCGCCTTTGCACTCATTGCTGGGTGTATATGCTGGCAATTGGTTAATTTTGCCAAGTTGAGCATACTGTTTGCAGGGAGAGCAAGCTGTTAGCTTGAAGAGTGGAACACAGTGGTAGAAAATGTAAGCTTTCACAGCTTTCAGCTTTTACTGAGAGTGATGAATATGTACAGAGGGAAATAAGTAGATGAATTCACTGTCCCTAAAAATTGTTATTAGCTATTTCATAGATTTAGATTTCATTTTTTCCAAGTAAAAGAAAATCAAATTAATGTGAGGTGTAATTAAACTGATGTTACTCTCTAAACTATGATTTTCATGTTACAATTTCTGTTTCTAATGAGATTTCTTCTCTGTAGATAATCAGCTAGAGACAGAAATCACTGATTTCTATGAAGAGACTAAAGTAAAATTTTCAGACCTTTCTGAAGAACTCTTATGGGAGTACATTCACAGTGGAGAGCCCATGTAAGTAGGACCCTGAAGCTATCTAATGGTACCTCAAAATAAATCTTGAGTGATGTTACTGGCCTGCAGCATAAAGTTTTGTAATACAGTAAGAGGTCTTGTGGTGCTTGTTTTCTGTTGTTCCACCATGGCCACCCATTCAGATTTTTTTAAACACTATTACAATTCAAGTAACTATTTTTTTTTTATGAAGATTTAGTCTTAGATAATTTCATTGAATTAAATAATTGCGTGAGAAATTAAGAAATATACTATTTTTTTTGCTGTTGTGGATTGGATCAGGTCATCTTTTTTATCAATGGGTGTGTAGTGTTTTAAAATTTGGTCACTGGTGACATAGCTATATACTTATAGCATTAGCCTAAGTTAAAATATGGGCAAGGGAGGAGGGAAAAGCACTATCTCAAGGTGGACACTGAGCTTTCTCATGGCTGCGGAAATATGGCTGTTCACTTTCTGTTTAATTTTTCTGCTCCTTTCTCCAACCAAGGATTTCTGTTTTCCAACTGGAAGATCTTTCTACTTCTCTCTGTAGCAATAAGTCTGTTCTATAGTAATTTTAACTACCCTGTGATTCTCTAATGAGTAGTCTTGGTTTCTGTTAGCCTTTTTGAATCAGCATTTTATTATGTAAGTTCCAAAAATTCAGAGCTTATTCTTATCAAATCTAAGCTAAAATCAACTATCTTATAGCAGTGTTCTTTTAAAAGCAGTTTGTAATTCTGCACATTGTGGAGTTAGTAGATTTGAGACTGACATTTAGTTTCAAAGGCTGCTTACTTAGGCTTTCAGGTTCAGATGTTGGTACTTCCAACTACCTTGTTCCTTGGGCATGAACAGTGAAAGTGTTGGTTTACTGCACTTTATCTGGCTGTGTACATAACATTACACACTGAAATTTACATAATTAGCTTAAAGACAAAGTAAATTCCCAAGGTTACTTTCTGTGAAATACATGTGTACTAGTATTGCCATGATGTCTAAGAGCACCTTGTTGTGTACAGCTCTAGTTACATTTCCAAAAAATTACACAGAAATTAGGGCTAAATGAGATGGCATTGGGTTTCCTGTTTGAACAGGGCTTTGAAAAAGGGCGACTTCTCTTCCTGATCTTTATTTTAGATGTTCCTCTGAGAATTGCAAGATGCATACTACAACTGTTCTAAGATGTCCTCTTAATTTTGAGCTCCTTTTCAAGCTAGTGCATACCTAAAGGTGTTTCAGCCTCTAGTGGAATAGTTTTGAGCCTAACTAGAATCCATCTTCAACTTGAGTAGACTAGTCTTTATTCCAGTCTCTGCAGTACTAGTAATTACATGTTCTGTGCTGCCTCTACTGTCAACCACGCTCTTGACCTTAATTAGATGGGTCTCAGCTTTCATTTTCTCTCCCCTAGGGACAAGGCTGGTGGATATGGCATCCAGGCCCTTGGTGGAATGTTAGTTGAATACGTCCACGGAGACTTCTTGAATGTGGTGGGATTTCCTCTGAATCACTTCTGTAAGAAGCTAGCAGAGTTGTACTGTCCACCCCTTAAACATACCATACAGCATGTAAAGCGTGACTCAATCCCTTCTGTGGACACTTTTGAGAGCCTAAGTGATGGAGAAAGTGAGTCCTCAAGTTTCAAAGAGCACAAAGGTGCTAAGAAGTTGGACAGCACTGGGATGTGTCCCACGGGAGTTATTTGCAACTCTGAAAACAGCTCTGTTGTTAGAACTGGTTCCATGGTACCTGTGGAAAATCAGAACGGAGTGTCAGACAGTACAGCAAAAGTTCCGTCTAAAATTCTAGACCTGATGGATGGTTTTAGAGCTTCAAAGGTAAGGGGGGGAAATAAAATTAATTACTATGACTGATAACAATCACTTTGTTGGAGGTAAAGTGAAATGCTTGAGATGGGGTAAGAATAACAGTTAATATATAAGAACCACTGTAGAGTACCAGAGAATCTAAGGTAGCTGAGACTTCTGGCACAATACAGATTTTTTTTTTTTTTATGAGTTCTATCTACTCTGTGAAACTTCAACCACATAGATAGTTAAAAATCTTTCTTTTGATTTGAATGTGAAAAAGTCCACAAGAATGTTATTTCCTTTTGTGTGTTGGTTCTTGGGTATAAATGGCTAAACTGTGCTTCTAGGGTGTCTGGAAACAGTACCTATCTGCTTACTTCCCTTATGTTCCTTTTGTCATGTTGTCTAATCAAATACAACTTATGGAAGACTGATTTATCTTTCATTAGCTACTCAGTGATTCTGAGTCTGGTGCATCTTGTAATTGGGAGGCTCCAAAATAACAGTAATTTCAGAAATGTGTCATGCAAAAAATGCAGTTAAAGTGGAATGTTGTTGGGAAATTTCAAAATGCTTTTAGGTATAAATTTATAACTGAGGGTTTTTTTTATTAAGTGCAATCAAATAGAAAATTACCTTTATCTACACTGCAAGGAAGGCTTCTTAATTGGTTTAAATACCAAACTTATTTAAAATATATGCAATGCTTGTTGTAATTTTTCCTTTTGGATTTTTAATATTAGTATTGGAGTTCTGTGGGAGATCTTAACTTTTATTTCCTATTAAGGAAGTAACTTTTTATACCCTGTTTCATGTTCCAGTTGTTTATCAGATATTGCCTGGAGATTATCAGCTGAAGGGACATACACGTAACACAGGCTACACACTGAAGGTCACATGCTCTGTGGAGCAGCCAAGTGTAATGGGGAATGAGTAACTGGATGTTTCAAGTGCTATCAAGTTTTCTACTCAGAGCTCCACTAGTAGTGGAGAAGGCAAAGGAGAAATTGAACACTAGTCATTCTAAATAAATTATTGCTATCAATTTGGTCGTGTTTCAAGAAGAGATGAAAAAGCTCTTCAAGTGGCAGTGACATGACAAGCCTAAAGATACTTAAAAATAGCAGAGGAAAATATGCAAAACAGTGAATCAACTGTTCTATTGAAACAGCAGAAAGTCCTGGTTAAGCCTGTAAATTGGTGGCTACCTTTATTGTTTTTCTGTGCGCAATGCAATTAAGTTATGGAGTGATAATTAATAAAACTAGATGTTCTTATATAGCTGGTTATAGCAGTAGATTGTTCCAACAATAAATAAGGGCTAGTAGCAGGCTTGTCAAGTAAGGTGTATCCAGAGAGAGCAAGTTTGTTGTACCTGAATGGATGAGTTAATACTTGGAGAGTCGCCAGCATTTTGTAATTGCACATTATTAATGCTGATTGCTGTGATCTGATGGCAAATTCAGTTTTGTGCAGTGAAAGTTGATGGCAACTGTAAATAGGAGGAGCTTTCTTTTCCTAATAATCAGAGTAAAATCAGCATGAAATGCTCAGTTTCATGTTGAGTTAGTGGCAATTTCTTTTCCTGAGGCCTGAAGATAGTTGTAGAATTCATGACCGATTGTGGATTATTTCTGTAATTAGACAAATCTTACCTTCTCTCTTTATACTTCTAAAATATGGGTAAGAGCACGAAGGCATTTAGCATCGTAAAAGCTCTCAAGATCTGTTTCATTTTTTTTGACTGTTGTTCCAAGGACTTCCTAAAGCAGGCTGAAATGTGTGGATGAAGGAGCCATTTCCACCTACTTTTCTATGAACAGCTGCTGTTGCAGAACAGGAGACCAGGTTCAAATGATACATTCTCCAGTTCTCCAACCTGTTCTCAAACTGTATATTCTGATCTTTACTCACTATCAGGTTATTTGTTTGCTGTTTTGTTTTTGAGCTGGGCGTTACAGAATTGTAGAATTATTTATATCGCTAAATTTGACTCTCTTCATTTTTCTCTTGTAATTTCCATCTTACATTAATTAGTTCAAAGGTTGGGTGGATCTTGGAAGTCAAATGACTGTAGTATAGGTGCAGTTGCATCAGGACTGTGAAAGCCTGGATTCTAATAAATCTCAACTGTATGTTCTTATTAGAACAACAGAGGAAATGATAGAAAGAAGATGAAGATAATGAAATGCTTACATACTAGCATACCTTTCTCTCAAAGCTATTTTTTTATTAAATACAGTGTATATCCTTCCTCTTGACTGATTTTAAGTACATTATCATTGCTTGCAGTTGCAGTGAAGTGGCTCAGTGATTGCTGTGTGTTTCTACTGTGCTCTGTATAAATATCTTTGTTATAAGAATTGTGATGTGCTTCCGAGCATTGAAACTGCACTGTTGTATTTTGTTTCATAGGTACATGTCTTACTAAGATGTCCATGTAGTAGAGCTGTGCTTTGAAGTCTTATTCCATGTAGTAGAGCTGTGCTTTGAAGTCTTATTCCATGTTTTGCCCTTAGTATTTACTAAACAAAGACCAATCTTTCTGTAACTGAAACTGCTACATTGCCTTAGTGAAGCTTTGCATTTTCTTACATTTTAGGTAAATCAAATTTAAATTGATCTCTTATACATTTTCTTAGGCATTAGTTCACTTGTTCCATTAAGCCAAATATGTTAAAAATGCATATAACTAGGTATATGCTACATGTCTTAGTAAAGAGGTGCTCTTTATACAAACTCTGTAGGCTGAATGCCAGAATATTGAGTTACCTTCTCTCTTATATACCTCTGTCCCAATTAATGTTACTTAGTGAAGTTATTAAAACACCTAGAGGGAAAGAAACCTGTTATAACAGTTTTTAGCAACTGTTACTGTGTTACACTTAAATAACAGTAATTATGTAGAATCATACTTCTGGAATGTCTGTGGCAAAAGTTTTAGGTCCTTTGTTTTCTTGATTGCAGTCTTTCAAATTCAGCTGTTTTGGTTTTTTTTCATACATGTAGGCTCTGTTTGTAGCCTCTAAGCTGAAGATATTTGATCATTTGAAAAAGAAAAGTCCTCTAAAAGCTGTGGATGTTGCAAATGAGATTGGAACTTCTGTGTGTGGAACTGAAAGACTCCTTGATGCCTGTGCTGCTCTTGGGTTGCTGGAGAAAACACTACAAGGTAATTTTTCCCATCCCTCCTTTTGAGCAAGTGAGCAAATTGAGGGTGAGGAGGGAAGGATCAAAATTATTAAACTGTGCTTACTTTTTAGTCAATGGAGAAGGGTTCTCTCTACTCTTTGTAAGAGCATGTGTACAGCACTGGAAAAGATGCTTTGACAGTTACGGGAACTGAGCTCATATTGTCAGTAATGTGGATTTGAGGTGGGGAGATTGTTACTTTTTTTGTCTTAATCATTAATGTCTGTAATTGTTCTCTTTGGGAGCAGGCATTATTTAATGAACACACCTTGAGAGAACCTTAGATTGATGTTGTGTTCAGAGAGGAAAAGCAATCATCTCTGAATTTTAATAACTTTCATGGGTGACTCTCAGGGAGCAGTGTAAAAGCTCAGATGTACCATCTAAAAAAGGCCCATCACCATTCTCCTCTGCAGTCATAACCTTGTGTGGAGAACTGGGGATTTTATGGGGAAGGCTCTGGAATGTGTCCTTCATAGACACCAGCTTAAATGTTAGTACACCTAACTTGCACAGTACTTTAAAGTATACGTAGGTGACAGTCAGCAACAGGATTAACTCTTTCAGTCTTCACTATATAATTGTAAATTTTCATTTGCATCATTTACATAGCAATACTTGAGACGGTTAAATGTCAAGAAAAAGAAGTAGAGGTTGCTTTCAACTCTGATAAAGGATGAGATGAAGGAGAAAGCCTTAAAGGCAGAACATACTGGGGAATGTTTGAATTTAAGGGAAAGCGAAGTCATCATCTGAGACAGAAAAATGCAGTCAAGAATGAGGAACTTCTAATGGTCTTCCTTGAATGTCAGATGCATAGTTGAGATTCTCTAGATTATAAATAAACAATGAGAAGTTCCTCTCCATCCATTCAGCACCTACATTCTTTTTGAAAGTCCCAAAGTGATTTTCATTCGTTAAGAATGAAGAGACCTTTAGAAGTATTTCATAGAAATTTTTGTACAATAAAACACCTTGTGATGCCAAGATCAGGATTTGGTGGCTCATTACTGGCAGTACAATGTAATATCCCTTCAGATATTAGCAGACATCTATAAAGTGCTGGAACAAAACTGGTTACAATTGTTCTCTTCCCTTAAGGTTATAGTAATACAGATTCAGCAAATACTTACCTGTCATCTGATGGTGAATACTCACTTCATGCCTACATTCTCCACTCTAACGACCATCTTTGGCCTCTCTTTACACACCTGGAGTCTGCTGTTAAAGAGGGAAGCAGGCAGAACCATCGAGCCTTTGGAAAGAAAACAGAGGATTTATTTAAAGTAATGTAAACTCTCATTTGTTTTAAAACTTGTGACCCCAGAACTGATCTAGAGGGAAATGGAAACTGAGCTGTTGAAAAAAGCTGATGAATCTGAAATGCTAAAAATACAGTGTAGCTCACTGGTCATAGATTTCTGTTCTGTGCAACTTTAACAGTGCAGTCTTAAGGCTCTAAAAGTTCTGTAGCAATCACAGCATGTACTAGGAAACTTTGGTGCTGATAAAAATTCAGATGGAAGTTCTGCCCATCCAATTAACACGCCCTAGAACAACCCCTCAGTCTGTTTAATTGACTGTGTGGCCTTTTTATTGCACCAGGCATAAGTTATACATGCATTCCTTCAATTCTGTGTGCCAATTGCATGTTACTGATCTGCAGTGCAGTCTGTTGTGGATGTACATTCAAAGTTGTTTTTGAAGTCTCATTGTGCTAATGTAGGAGAAGAGAGATCTAGTCTAAATAGGTCACCATAGAAGTAATGCCTTCTATTTCCATGGAAACCACTACAGATACAAAGATCACAATCACACTATTTGAAAGAGCAAACTCTCAGCTACAAAACAATATTTCAAAGCTGTCACCACCATTAGCTATATATTTTTGCCAGTGACAAACAAAGCCCTGCATGGTGCACCCATAACACTTTGTGTGGCTGTCTAAAACATGGCTTGTCTTTCCTTCACATCACTGCTGAAATGTACCACCTCATGTGCTCATATCTGCTGTAAACGAATCGGGTCTCATTTTATGTTAATCTGGATTATCAACTTGAGTTTTACTGGATGATGTTAGTAGGAATCCCTACTAGTTCAAAAACAAACAGTATGATCTCTAACGTTGCTGTTTTAAATTTAAATTCTAGTCCAATTATACTTTCCCATCACAGGAGAATAAATATCAGAATTACATGAAATTAGTTTGTGAGTATATCAGGAAGAAGGATTATAGATGAAAATTCAGTCTGTTTACTCAAGAGTTTTAAAATTTGAAGGCATGCTGCTGTGGAGCAAATCCCTTAAATGTATATCTAAGGCAGAGAATTGCTTTAATAAACACTTCACATGATCTCTTCCTCCTGTTATGCTGCCTCAGCTAAAATAGACCGATACAGGTGTTGAATTTAATAACCCTTGGGCTGGCCAAAACTGGGTCCAAGCTAGCTCAGTGTGTGTTCCTTGAGACATACTACAAAATATGTCTGTGTGACAATTATAGGGTGCAGAAGTGTGCTTACCACTACATGAGGCAGTTTGCAACCAGCAAAGAACTTGGATGAGCAACTGTGCAATTATACTTTAATCTGTTTTTAATTTCAGAATTCTCGTATTAATATACTAGTGCACCAACTGCCTTGATTGAACATAATTGTGGCTCTAGTAATTCAAATTTATTTGTTACTTGCTTTTTTTAATTTGTTTTTCCTTTTTAGGAGTATTATCAGAACCAGGAGGTGAAACAGCGTTTTATGGCCGCCATGCACAGCATTGCCCACCTTACAGCGAGAGATGTGGCTACAGCATTTGATCTTTCAGAGTTTAAGAGTGCATGTGACTTAGGAGGTGTGGTTTGTAATTGAGCTCATGTGCAAATTAAAGGGAAAAAAGCTTGCTTTTGGATCCATATTTTTTTAAGACATGCAGTTTTTTCCACTTAAATAGAGTAAAATTGGCTACTGTTACTTTTCTGGTATTGTAATGTCATAGAAGGACTGAGTGCAGTTAACTGAAAGCAGAGTTATTTACATGGTAGTTGAGTGACTTCATGGTACTTGAATAATGTGAAGTAAGTGAATGTCACAGTGAGTAATGTAGTGACACACAGCTCAACACAGAAAGCAATGTTTGTGGCTTAGCTGATAGACTCTTTCAGTACTGGTATGTCAGCCTTGAAACTGCTGCTACAACAAAAATGTTGGATTCTTTTAGCACAGGCTGAAACCACTCCTGTGGTTATGGGGTTTTTTTTTCCCAACTGGTATCTAAGACAACCACCAAAATGTTGAAGACTGGGGGTAGATCTGAAGAAACTCTTGTTGTTAGTGTTTTTTTTGTTTGTTTGTATTTTTTTAACCCTGTACTTGGAGTGGCAGAAACGAAATGCTTAGGGAAAATATCCTGTGCAAGAAGAAAGCATCACTTAATGTCTGAGGAGGTGGATAACATGTCAGAATAATAAAATAAGGATTGGCAACTTCTGTCACTTGTGCAGACTTCAAGAGCTTATTGTCCTTATTCTTCTCTGTGCTAGAGACTATCTGTGAATGAAGAACACAAACTACAAGTCTATTAATGTTCCAAAAATAAAGCAAACAAAAATAAGACAGTGAATTAAAAAAACCCTGAAGTAGTGCTATCAAAGGCTACATTTACAAGTCTGTGATAGAGTAGGGAATAATAACTATTACCCAAACTTTGAGGCTTTGTTCTATCCGCTGGAAAGTGCTCTTGGTCATATTCACTGTGGATATTAATACTGACATATTTGCTATGGCTTCTTCTGAATTGTTGTTTTTCTCTTAATGTTGCATACAGTGTTGTCTGTAAAAATGTATGCAAATGTTGGCAGAAAAGATTTGAATTGAGTTTCTTTAAACTTCCAACAGGTTGTACTGGAGCTCTGGCTCATGAGTTAATACAAGTATACCCAAATATGAAGGCCACAGTGTTTGATCTTCCAGAAGTCATTGCAAACGCTTCTGTCTTTCAACCTTCGGAACAACGTACAGCTCCTGTGACATTTGTATCAGGTAAATATAACTTTACTGTTTATCTATTATTCTCGAGCACAGGGCAGTCTCTTTTGCTGCAGAAAATGGTGTGCTGCCCTGCTCCAACCCAATATCTGTCTCAGTACAGTGCAGTGTTGGCTCACCTGTGCTAAAAGGGGTGTTGCACTTCTCAGTCCTGTAGGGATAAAACAAAACACTGGTTTGAGAGTGGCAATAAATAAAGTGTGATTGGATGTAGAGGCTTACTGTATGTCCTTGTCTTTGTCATTTCCTGTCTAAGCTAGATCAATATGGTGATTACAGAGGACTTCAATTTCTTCTTGCTTGCTTTAGACTTCATTTCCATTTGTACGTATAACAGAATTCTTTCCTGTGTTCTGCTCTGCTCTTACACTGTGCTTTCCTTAACTAGAAATCAGTGTATCACTATTGCTATTTATTCATGCTTCTTACTTTACCTCTGCTGAAACTTCTAGTTCCATCTCAATGTTTTTGTTTCCTTCTGTGGGACTATATTAACTAAATGAAACGTACTAACTTTGCTTTTCTACAGGTGACTTCTTCAAGGATGACCTTCCAGAAGCAGATCTATACATACTTTCACGTGTTCTTCATGACTGGCCTGACGAAAAGATTCACGTACTGTTAAACAAAGTATCAACTGTTTGCAGACCAGGTAAGATTTTAATCTCTTATGATTATGAATGTGCATTAATATGCACCAGTAATCATAAGCCCATGTTAAAAAATGCATATTTTTGCATTATGGTAATACCTCCAAAAAAAAAAAAGTAAATATATTAATAAAGTGATATCAATCCTTACTGTAGTTGCAGATTTTACAAGCGACTACTTCATCTCTATCTCTGTACTCAACCTTTCTTGCAGAGACTTGTATCATTGAATACTGAAGCACGTGCTTCTATCTATACATACAAGCAAGCCAATTAAAGTTGAGACAAGTTCCTCAAGGAGAGGCAGTTCTTGCTATGTCAGTAATGCCTAGAGTAGTGGAGTTCAACACTACTTTATGATGAGATTTCTTGAGAAGTATGTAGTGTTGTACTTCCAACTGCGTTTTGATAGTATAAAAGATCAAAGGGGAGGCACTTCCGACAAAAAGCAATAGAAAAACCTTCCTGCTTTACTCAACTGATTCCTTAATCCAAGAGGATTAACAGTAGGTGTGAAGTTTGTTTCATAGGAGAATATTCAAAATAAGATCTAAGCTACAAAACATAATCCTGTTACACAGAATTGTATGGAGATCATCAAGTCTAGTCCCTCTACTAAAGAAGGTTCCCTACATGTAGGTCACACACAAGGGTGTCCGGATGGGTTTTGAACATATCTAGAGAAAGCAACTCCGCAACCTCTCTGGGCAGATTGTTTATAAACTGCAATAGAAAACTGGATGACTGTCTTTCCTTACTTGAAAACAAGCATGACAGGAGGCAGTTGCTTGGTTCAAATGGTAACAAGACTGAGTTAAAAATTATGTTCAGGAAATGGTCTGAACTTCACTGAACTGGAAACAGTGCTCAAAGCTCCCCCTTCTCCCTAACAACTAACGGTTTCTTTCAGGAAGAGATGATTGAAAGTAAACTTTAGTTACTGATTAGCACTGAAGATCATTAAAACAATGTTCTGATGAGGGACCTATATGTAAATGTCTCTGAACAAAGCTCTAAAGCTGGAAATACTTTACTGAAGTGCTTCTGGTTGTTCTGGAAATGCAGGAAGTGCCTTGCTAGTGGCAGAAACTGTGCTTGATGAGCAGAAGACACACCCTCCTACAGTTGTACTGCAGTCTCTGAGTATGACTGAAGGCAAGCAGAGAAGTGGCTCAGAATATAAGCAGCTGCTGGAGAAATATGGATTCACAAATACACAAATTAAGATCACAGGCAACTTATTAGATGCTGTTTTGTGCTTTAAGAAGAGTCAGTCATCTTGGTATGCGCAGAATTAGCATGGGATGCTGAATTGTTTTAATGAGTGAGATACACCTATCATCTCCCAGCATTGTCAGTTTAGGACCGTGTTGACCTTTTGTATGAAACATGGATGTTACAAGCTTTGAATAAAAAGCTGAACTCAATCTTGCATAAGCTTTAGTCTTTGGGATGGTAGTCCTCTTTCACTTTTCTATGGGGCTTTACTCAGAAGCAATACAAGGATGCCATGTTGTGCTTTTTTATTTTTTTATTTTTTTAAATTCAGTTCAAAGTAAGAAGACCAAGCTCTAACCAAGTTCCTAGAGTAGTTGTAATATCCTAGGAACTTCAGTAGCTTCTGATTTTTCAGAAACTGTGTATACCCACATAGAATCCACTTGGGCTGTTTCCATTGGTTCCTGTCAGATTTGTTCTTCTTCTGAATATTTTTTGAGTGTTGTTAAATGGCTGTTTATACTTTGCCTCATTTGTGATGAATTCTAGATTTTATTCCTAAATTCTCAAAGCTCTATGAATAGGAGTTTCTTTATGTTCCAGCTTTTAGTTAGAGAAGTACATACTCCATCCCCTCTCCTCAAGTACTTTGTCACTAATGTCACCACTCTTAATATAGTATCAGAAAGAAAACAATATTTATTATATCTATTTCAAATGTTCTTTGTAGTAGAAGCATTTTCCTGGAGATTAAAGTTGTACTTTCAAACTAGCTTTCTCTTCTATCATTTATCGCATTTTTGCCTGCCACGTTTCTGGAACAGTAATCCTAATGAGCCGACCTCAGCAAATAAAGAGTTAGAGCAAGGTCGGGAGTTGCGTCTGCCTGCTAGACTGTCTTGTTATTTAATCAGAAGTTACTTTGCTCTTTGAACGCTGAGTAAAGCAAACGTACCATGGTGATTCATTCAGTTCATCTAAGAGACATATAGTACGGAGTATTTTGGCTGTAGAAAACTAGGGAAATGTCTGGGAGAAACCTGACAGAGATTTGTAAGTCTTAGCAGAAGCTTTTTATGCATGAAATTCTGCTGATTTTGTCTGTACAGATGTTTGGAGAGATGAGATGTTGAACTGCTGAATGTATTTAGAACAAGTTTATTTTCTGTACTGATACAAAGTTTGCCATTATGCCTAAAGGGTTTATATTTTAAAATGCTTATTCCGACAATGAATTTTTGTTTCAGTTATTCATCAAGTTTATGCTGTACTTCAGGCTGTTAGAAGCTGTTTGAGTCAGCACAACACACTCCAAAAGTTGGCACGCTTATAACTGTCAGACTTAAATTTGTACCTCTAAGTACTGTGTACTTAATGACTATAAAACTTGTCTAGCACGTGTGATTACCACATCACCTCAGTGTATTCTGTTATTTAAGTGCAGCACTTCATACAAAATGAGCCTTAGTTCCTTGAAGACAGTGCCTGTGGTAATGTACTAACACAGCTCTGTGTTCTGTCTTTTTTGTAAGTCATTTTTAAGATATGAATGTGAAATAGCCATTGATTACAAAACAGAAAATTTCCTGCACTGCGGTGGTGTTAGATGGTTCATGATCATTTTGCTAGTTACCCTTGTCTGCCTTACAAAAGAGGCTAATACAAACTACATGAATCTGCTTTGCTGAACAGTGGGTGCCTCCAGTCCATACTACTGGATGTTCTTAAACAGAATAGACTGCTCTGTTTTAGAAACTGCTCTTATAGTGAGAGGAAAAAATACAGGCTGCATTTTTACCCTCCCAACTGGCTTGCATCATCCAGACCCTCAGTTTTGACCAAAGTTCTGAGACTGTGGAGAGAGAAAATTGATTAAAATCATGTATCTGTAGAGAAAGAAAGAATTCAGGAGTAGCTGTTCTAAAAGTATTAAGGTGGAGGTGCCTGTGAGACCTTAATAAACTTGAGCAAGTCCAGTGGAAGCAACCAGGATGGCCAAGGTGCCACACTATGTGACTCGTAACTTGGATAGAAATGTGCTTCAGTCTAGAAGAGGTGGTTTTAGGGGAATCTTGCCTTTCACTGACAAAGAAACAGGTACTAAAAAGACAGAACCAGGCTCTTTCCTGTGATACACAGTTGTAGAATGAGGGATAATAGACACAACTGGGAGCCCCAGACTGGATGACAAGTTGGGGAAAAATCATTCATTAAGTACTGGAGCAGGTTGTCTGGAGAGGTTGTGGGATCTCTGTCCTTGGAGGTTTTAAGATCTGAGGACAAAGCTCTGAACAAACTGATGTGACTGTAGCACTGTTCCACTTCAGTCAGGAGAGTGGAATAGTTTGCCTGTTGTCCATTTCAACCTAAGCTACTCTATATTTGATATATCCTTATTCATCTGATAAATGGTAAACTCAGCATTTCTCACTGATGTTCAAACATCAGATTTTCTGGAAAAGGCTGGTATTGTTTCTGAAGGGATAGATTTAATCATAGCCTGGGTTGAAAAGGACCTCAAAGATCATCTAGTTTCAACCTCCCTGCCGTGGGCAGGGTCACCATCCACTAGAGCAGGCTGCCCAGAGCCACATCCAGCCTGGCCTTGAATGCCTCCAGGGATGGGGAATCCACAGCCTTTCTGGGCAAATGTATTGATGTTATACTGAAAAAATTTCCTAAGTAATGGGGATAACAGGAGAATTTGGGCCTAAGAATCAAGACATAAGGAATGCAGGGACAATTTCTAGAATGTGAATGAATTTCTGCCAGTAAAACTGGTAGGTGTTTTTTTTTTCTCTTTTGGAAGTGAGATTCAGCTGTGCCTTTTTGAGGATGCTTTCTTACCCACATTCTATGTTAATGAATAGTTCAGATTAAATCTGATGCACAGGAATCTGTTTTTTGAGGTGGAGAATCACAGGGATTAGAAGAATAACAGGTGAATGAGAAGAGATTCAGCATTTGCTCACTGAACAATGAGGTGAGCAAGAATCCTTGAGGAGGATAAAAGGTGTAAGTTTGTAAGAAGAGAAGAGACAAAACATGGTTGGTGGTCATAGTTTAGTCACTGTTATATTAAAATACTGACCATGTTACAGTTATTAACCAGTATTTGTGGCTGGAAAATGAATGGGACAGAATTGTATCTGAGCCACCCAACAAAATCTTAGGAAAAGATATTGAATGGCTGAACCCCTTTGTGTGAGTGCTCAGTTAAATGTTTAATCTGTTAGCTGACTCCTGGATAGTGGAATTATTTAGTGTGTTTAAAAAATAACTTAAAAAAAAAATTGGGGACTGGCAATTCTTCTGCTATCTTTTGGCTGGAAGTTATGTTCTTACTTAACAATGATAATAAATGTTAATGATAATTGTGCTTCTTTGTGAAGCAGCTGTTCACCACAGTATACACAGCTTGAGCCTGCATTTACTGAGGCTACTAATGATATGGTGATGAAGCAGGGTATTTATTAATAAGCTTTCAGAAGGACTTTTATGACACTTGATAGTAACACAGAGGTCTCAGCTAACAGTATTATCCTCAAGTCTTAATCTTTTCTCTAAGAAGCTGCAGTCTTATAAAATCATTGAATACCCTGAGTTGGAAGCCTACAAGGCTCTTTCAGTCCAACTTTTGGTTCCACACAGGACCACCCAAAATTCAAACCCTGCGTTCGAGAGTGTTGTCCAAACACACCCTGAACTCAGCACTTGGGGCCTGGCCCGCTGCCCTGTGCAGCCTGTGCTATGCCCATCACCTTCCGTTGACGAACCTTTCGAAAATGAATGGGACAGAATTGTATCTGAGCCACCCAAGGGCCTTGCCCACTGCCCTGTGCAGCCTGTGCTATGCCCATAAATCATTGAATACCCTGAGTTGGAAGCCTACAAGGCTCTTTCAGTCCAACTTTTGGTTCCCCACAGGACCACCCAAAATTCAAACCCTGCGTTCGAGAGTGTTGTCCAAACACACCCTGAACTCAGCACTTGGGGCCTGGCCCGCTGCCCTGTGCAGCCTGTGCTATGCCCATAAATCATTGAATACCCTGAGTTGGAAGCCTACAAGGCTCTTTCAGTCCAACTTTTGGTTCCCCACAGGACCACCCAAAATTCAAACCCTGCGTTCGAGAGTGTTGTCCAAACACACCCTGAACTCAGCACTTGGGGCCTGGCCCGCTGCCCTGTGCAGCCTGTGCTATGCCCATAAATCATTGAATACCCTGAGTTGGAAGCCTACAAGGCTCTTTCAGTCCAACTTTTGGTTCCCCACAGGACCACCCAAAATTCAAACCCTGCGTTCGAGAGTGTTGTCCAAACACACCCTGAACTCAGCACTTGGGGCCTGGCCCGCTGCCCTGTGCAGCCTGTGCTATGCCCATAAATCATTGAATACCCTGAGTTGGAAGCCTACAAGGCTCTTTCAGTCCAACTTTTGGTTCCCCACAGGACCACCCAAAATTCAAACCCTGCGTTCGAGAGTGTTGTCCAAACACACCCTGAACTCAGCACTTGGGGCCTGGCCCGCTGCCCTGTGCAGCCTGTGCTATGCCCATAAATCATTGAATACCCTGAGTTGGAAGCCTACAAGGCTCTTTCAGTCCAACTTTTGGTTCCCCACAGGACCACCCAAAATTCAAACCCTGCGTTCGAGAGTGTTGTCCAAACACACCCTGAACTCAGCACTTGGGGCCTGGCCCGCTGCCCTGTGCAGCCTGTGCTATGCCCATAAATCATTGAATACCCTGAGTTGGAAGCCTACAAGGCTCTTTCAGTCCAACTTTTGGTTCCCCACAGGACCACCCAAAATTCAAACCCTGCGTTCGAGAGTGTTGTCCAAACACACCCTGAACTCAGCACTTGGGGCCTGGCCCGCTGCCCTGTGCAGCCTGTGCTATGCCCATAAATCATTGAATACCCTGAGTTGGAAGCCTACAAGGCTCTTTCAGTCCAACTTTTGGTTCCCCACAGGACCACCCAAAATTCAAACCCTGCGTTCGAGAGTGTTGTCCAAACACACCCTGAACTCAGCACTTGGGGCCTGGCCCGCTGCCCTGTGCAGCCTGTGCTATGCCCATAAATCATTGAATACCCTGAGTTGGAAGCCTACAAGGCTCTTTCAGTCCAACTTTTGGTTCCCCACAGGACCACCCAAAATTCAAACCCTGCGTTCGAGAGTGTTGTCCAAACACACCCTGAACTCAGCACTTGGGGCCTGGCCCGCTGCCCTGTGCAGCCTGTGCTATGCCCATAAATCATTGAATACCCTGAGTTGGAAGCCTACAAGGCTCTTTCAGTCCAACTTTTGGTTCCCCACAGGACCACCCAAAATTCAAACCCTGCGTTCGAGAGTGTTGTCCAAACACACCCTGAACTCAGCACTTGGGGCCTGGCCCGCTGCCCTGTGCAGCCTGTGCTATGCCCATAAATCATTGAATACCCTGAGTTGGAAGCCTACAAGGCTCTTTCAGTCCAACTTTTGGTTCCCCACAGGACCACCCAAAATTCAAACCCTGCGTTCGAGAGTGTTGTCCAAACACACCCTGAACTCAGCACTTGGGGCCTTGCCCACTGCCCTGTGCAGCCTGTGCTATGCCCATCACCTTCCGTTGACGAACCTTTCCCTACCCCCAGCTGCCCCTCCCCTGACAGCTCCATGCCGTTCCCTCGGGC
>VXAB01012685.1:166406-178614 GCA_013399175.1 Odontophorus gujanensis | reverse complement strand
TCAGGTTGGAAAACACCTCAAAGATCATCGAGTCCAACCATGACCTAAGCATGCTACCCTAATTCTAACAACCCTCTGCTAAATCATGTCGCTGAGCACTATGTCCAGATGGGTTTTAAACACATTTAGGGATGGTGACTCAACCACCCCTCTATAACCTATTCCAGTGCCTAACAACCCTTTCTGTAAAGAAGTGTTTCCTGACATCCAGCCTAAACATACCCTGACACAACTTAAGGCCATTTCCCCTTATCCTGTCACCAGTGAGAAGAGACCAACCCCTCTCTCACTGTAAGCACCTTTTAGATATTGGAAGAGAGCAATAAGGTCTCCCCTCAGTCTCCTTTTCCCCAGACTAAACAGCTCCAGTTCCTTCAGTCACTCCTCATAGGGCATGTTCTCCAAGCCCGTCACCAGCCTTGTTGCCCTTTGGGTCTGCTCCAGCACCTCAATGTACTTTCTCTATTGAGGTGCCCAAAACTGGGCACAGTACTCGAGGTGGGGCCTCACCAGTACTGACTACAGGGGCAGGATTACTTCCCTAGTCCTGCTCACCATTCCTGATACAAGGCAGAACGCCATTGGACTTCTTCTTCCGGATGGCAACTGCCATCAAGCCTTCAGGCTGTGCAGCATTTTGCATTATGGTGTGAGCAGACTCAGGCCAAGCTGCAGTGCATCCAGCTAAGGCATAGAGCTGAAAACATATTGGAGAGCAATGCTGCCCTTTGCTGAGGGGTTGGAACCAGAGGATCTCTAAGATCACTGCGAAGCCATTCTGTGATTCTATGAGATGCATGTTTTTATTTGCAGGTGCAACATGCAAGTAAGCAAATAGCTGCTGATAAACAGTACAAGGGTATCATCGATTGTGTAGTGCGTATCCCGAAGGAGCAAGGAGTGCTGTCCTTCTGGCGAGGAAATTTGGCGAATGTCATCAGATACTTCCCAACTCAAGCTCTCAACTTTGCCTTCAAGGATAAGTATAAGCAGGTGTTCCTGGGAGGAGTAGACAAGCACACTCAGTTCTGGAGGTATTTTGCTGGCAACCTGGCCTCTGGTGGTGCAGCTGGAGCCACTTCCCTCTGCTTTGTCTACCCCTTGGATTTTGCAAGAACCCGTTTGGCAGCTGATGTTGGCAAAGCTGGTGCAGACAGAGAATTCTCTGGTCTCGGGGACTGTCTAGTCAAAATTACCAAGTCTGATGGTCTGCGTGGCTTATATCAGGGGTTCAATGTCTCTGTCCAGGGCATCATCATCTATAGAGCTGCCTACTTTGGAATCTATGATACAGCAAAAGGTAAAGTTTTGGAAGAGTATTGGTAATCCTGTTTGCAGAATTGTATTGCTTGCTTCTGCCTGTTCTTTTGTGCTGTTTTCTGTTGTCACTTGTATAGCTTATGTAAGTGTGGCAGAAGAGGGGTATCTGTGCCAACATTAGTGGCACTGCACTAAGAGTAAATGTGTGCAAAGGCAAAGCTTCAGCATGCATTGATGGTACAGGCTGCTTTAGAGTTTTCCCCTTATGCTTACCTTTACTTTCATTAGGAAAAAGTACTCCCTTCTAATGTGTTTGGGAACAATGTACAAATACTCACAGTTTTTTTTTGAGTATCTGTAGTTATGGTAGAACAATTCAAATGTAATTAGCAGATTTTGAGTGGTACTTCTATCAAGTAGTTGTTAAGCTTGAATTCTGGATGTAGAGGTAATTGGTCTGCATAGCTTAATAAAATTTATAGGGACTAATTTATTTTAGTGATATTTATTTCTATAAACAAGGAGAGAATAATTACATCAGTAATTAAATCACTTTCCATGTCTGTCTGAAAGAATCTTGGTACCTAAATGTTACTCGTTTTGATTACTGCTGAGGAAACAGTGTATGTTGCCTTATTTATTTCTCTGTTGCTTCAGTATGCTTAATGTGTTTCAAGTGTCTTGCTGCAGCTTAAAGAAGTGCTTCACAGTATTTTTTTGTAGTAAAGCAGCTATTGTGCTGTGAACTAGAGGAGGATTTGCGAGCCAGAAAGCTAATTAGCTTCTCCTTTGCCAGGCATGCTGCCAGATCCCAGAAATACTCACATTGTTATCAGCTGGATGATTGCACAGACAGTGACTGCTGTGGCTGGTGTGGTTTCCTATCCCTTTGACACAGTGCGACGTAGGATGATGATGCAGTCAGGACGCAAAGGAGGTAGGCTGTTACTGTGTCATCCTTTATGCGGTGCTAACGGTGATCCCACAGTGCATATGATTTCTTGTTGTGCAAATCTGATTCAACTGATCTTATGCCCAAGTAGTATGAGGCAATTCAGTAAGGCTTCTGACTTGTGGTGTATGTGAGGAGTTATGGTGAGATCTTTTCTTTATGGGTTGGGTAAGTGGACTGGTTTGTGGTGACAAACTAAGTGAAAGCAAGTAGGTGATAGTGTAATTATAAGAGCAATTAACACTCTCACTCTGTGACATAACTTTTAGCAGCTAGGCAAGCAGGCAGGAAGATTTTTTGTTGCTTGAACTGGTAGCATGTTAAAGTGAGATATGGGGCATAAAGTATCTGGAGGAGTAAAACAGCTGTTTTTAGATTTAAAAATCCTTCTTTGCTCTTTCTCTACAGCTGACATCATGTACTCTGGAACGATTGACTGCTGGCGGAAGATTGCAAGGGATGAGGGAGGAAAGGCGTTCTTCAAGGGTGCATGGTCTAATGTTCTCAGAGGCATGGGGGGTGCTTTCGTGCTCGTGCTGTACGATGAATTCAAGAAAGTCATTTAAACAGCCTAACTAAAATTGGAAATCAAGTTGAGCAGATCATGTAGAATAACTACCATTATGGACCATTGACCTTCAAGAAATTCCTGTGAGTTTTATTTATCGGAGCCAGCTGATACATGTAGATGGGGCTGGAAACTGACATAGGGGACTGATCCATTTCATGATAACCTGCATGAAGACACTGAATCTGGCAGTTCAGTGTAATGATTTTTTCAGTGATGAAAAATCAGTGACAGTAGTTCTGGGTCCAAAGTGACTGGGTCCAATTTAGGCAGAAAAAGTATGCCCATGGATCAGTCCTCAGTTTCAAGTCCTATCTTTTAGGACCATAAAATTGTATTTGAAAATACTTGCTAACAAATTGTGTTCTTTTCCACTTGTACTGAAGCACTATGTATCATTTTGCACAGCTGAACTTCTAGCAATTTCGTTCTTAAATTGGGGCATTCTGCTGTAAAACAATAAACATACTTATTCTGTCTGTGTTGAAATTATTACATCAAAGCTGTGGGAAAGTGTCTCTTCTTCAAAAACTTGTTTCAGATAATGGTTCCTCAAGTACACTTACACTGCACTGTAATGGGATGTTTGATTTTATTTTAGAGTAATCGAATGTGAGAACTTGGAGTAAAAAAGCATGGGTTGTTCTAATAGAAACCACTCCCCTTATTTGTGCCTAATAGTGTATGATGGGCTGCTGCAAGTGGCTGTTTGCATGATTCTTAGAAATTCATTTGCAGCTTTTCATACGATGTAAAATGAGGGTTTTTCTGTTGTAGTGCTACAACTATTCGAAGTTCCCAGGGCAATCAAAAAGGAATGAATGCTTATTGCTTTGGGCAAAAGTCTTAAAATGGACTATATTTTTTTAAATGAATATAGGAAGCAACACATGATGTTCATGCAAAAAACCAGGAACCTGGTTAAATGCTTTCAACCTCTGAATGATCTGTCATATTGTTGCTGCTATTTGGAAGTGTTGATGTACCACTTGAGCTTTTATCTCTAGAAGTGGCCAGTACCTCTGGAAAATGAATTTAATCTGAAGTTCATTCTAAAAGGTGAAGTTGATATGGATATTTAACGGATTATGCATCATTCTGTGTAGCTGTTAAATAAGGTAAAAGTAGGTCAGCCTTCAGTATTGACTAAATAATTTTAAGAATTGTCTGGAGACTAAAAACATCTCAAAAAGTAGTATGAGAAGCTGAATCTGTGCTCTTTATACATATATATGATCATACTTCTTTGTAATCTGCGAAGATGTGATGGGGGACCAGTAAATGAAAACAAGGTGTTCATCTTTCAGTATGTTCTTAGAACTCACCCTGTATCTGAAAATGTTGTATGAGTCATTGGAGGCTGACTGAGCTATCCGAGGTTTTTTTGTTGTGTGCCTTCTGAGGTTGCTACTCAAGATGGGGTATTTAAATTTGCAGTGTGGCTTTGGGTGGTGATTTTGCACCAATGTGGTGTTCCATGGCACAAGCACTGCTTTCAGCATCTTTGAATGTGCTTTGAATGTGAGTACATTACATAGCTACTTTGTACACAGGCTAATGGCAAATCTTATGTACCTTCTGCAAGTGTTTCTGTTTTTTTTTAAATCTAGTTCCAGTAATGGTTGCTCTTTGTGGTGTGGGCAGGTCACTTGATGTTGACCTTTCCAATCAAGCTGCTGTTTCAATTGTAATTCTATTGGTTTGAGGGGACAGAGGAGAAGTCTGTCTATATAAATATGTTTCGCAGGTTTATTTTCTACATCAGTGGCTTAAAAGGTAGGTATAATGATAGAGCAGCTCATGTAACTGTACTGTGAGTGCATGGTGGCTGAACTGAGGAAGAAGCAAGCATGACAATTAACTCAGCATCCCCTTGAAAACAGGATAAGATTTTTTTCACCACCCCCCTCCAAATAAATTAGGTGTTAACCAGGAGGAGCAAGAAAATAAATCAGTGCAAGTGCGGGTTGCTATTTAAATTGAAATCCAACTTACCTCTGCTGTGCATTTCGGCATGTACTACTGGGTGTTTATTTTTCTAGTATATTGCTTCCCTTAGTCATCCAGCAGCATTTTTCAATGTGATTATGCGATGTGGGAACATAAGAGGCAAACAATAAATGAGACTTTTAAAAAAAGCATTTGTTTTCTGCCTTATTGAAGCACTTAAGTCGGTGAAATGTGTCTCTTAGAAAACACTTCCAGCAGGAAAAGATTTTGAAAAATGAGCTGATGCTCACTTCAAGTCTGTGCTGTGAAGAACACTGTAAATAATTGGCTATTATTAGGAGGATGTGTGATTTTGTGTCGAATCCAAATCACTTTCCAGAAAGTCAGGTCATCTCTTCAACCGTAGTTATTTCCTCAGTACATCTTTTTTGGGGTAGAAGCACGTTCTTGGTCTAAGGAGAGGAAAAATATGCCTTTTAAGATACAACAGATGACAGGTTTATAAATATATTTAGAAATATTTATTATGTTATTATTATATTTAGAAATATATATGCTTTTCTGAAGGTACCCTGGTCTTCCTATAAGAAGGCAAGATGACCAAAGATTGAAGAATGCTAAAATGAAGAGGAGGACTGTGGGAATATAAATTGGTGAAGTGAGTTGGTAGGGTCTGACCCAAGTCTAAAAAGGAAAGCTGGCAGAACTCCATCAGCTTTAAAGAATCAGTACAGTGAGTTTAGGGTTACAAATCACGAGATCTTTCAACGATAGGGGAAAAGTATTGAGAAATGGGACAAACAGCAAATGTGAAAGGTCGTGAGAGCAAGCGGGGACAAGATGATGAAATGCAAGCTTCAGGAAGCAAGATCAGTAAAGTATATTTTTAAAATAGCACTTAAATCTAATGTATTGAACTAGGAAGGGATAGTCCTGTTCAGTGGGGAAACTCCTTGGATAATGCATTTTTTACTTGATCCATTTTGAAGAATTAACAGCATTCAAGTGTATTTACTATACGTGTCTGGGAAAGGAGGTAAAATTCATTTTTAAGTTTAAATTAGAAAAAGAGGAGTCTGGAATGTGTTCAGATGGGTAAGAGACTTGAAAAAGATCATCACAGCCTCAACATTTATGAAGCTGAACTTGAACTCCGGAAGTTACTGCTGATCTGCTGCTTCGTGTAGTGGTGCCCATGCAACAGTTAGAGAACCATATCCACCTGCTTTGTGTAGCTCTGGAATCTGGGAGTCCTTCATGTTCAGCAAAAACATGCAATCCAAAAGGTCTGCAGGTTTTTAAGGACTGCTTGCTGCTTTACTAGCAATTAATAAACAACTAGCAATTAATAAGTACCTACTTTACACCAAATTAAGTTATTAGTAACTTGGTGACAAGTACTTCCTCACTTTGATTTTTTGAACAAACTTTGTGCAGGAGCAAATGAAATTTTAATGGACTTAATATGGCTCTCATATTTACACGGCAATTCTTCATGCCTGCAGCTTATGGTAAGTTATAGTTAACCAATTTGATTGAACGGATGAGCATACCTGGATATCTTCCTCAGCTGGCATATCAAATTTGTCTCTTGGTTGTGGGATAGGAGGAAACATTCTTTTTAAACTGCAGTACCTTTGGATAGAAAATGGGATAAAAAAAATACTAGTCATGCGACACTGCAAATTTTATGTTGAACCTTAAAGGTGTTATTGCCTTATAAACCACTAAGTGAGAAGAGGGAAAATATTTTGTATGTTGACTGAGAAGTAACTATTTTTACACTGATCCATTGGGTAACTACTTTGTGACTGAAGTTACAATAAATGATTTATTAAGCAAGGCTTAAAATAACCCACATAACATAAAGAACTTCCACCACTAAACAAGAAGTTTTATCAAAGAAAGGGTGTTTTCATCTGTCCTGATTCCCTGCTGCCTGGTACTGCATGGAGTCAGCCATTTTAAAGTAATGTCAAATGCTTAAAAACACTTTTTGTCTTTATTTCTCTTTAGGATCTGGTGGAAAGATTCACTAACAATCTGTCCCCCATGGAGTGCCATCCAAAACAATACTACTGTTAATCCTGAATGACACTGATGATCAAATTCTTCAAGGTTGCACAGGTAGTAGGAATGTTTCACAGAGATTCCTACGTTAAGAAGGTCGGTTTACCTCTTGCAAAGGAAATAATGGAGTAGCGTCACTAGGATTGTTCCGAGTGCTATGAGAAGTAAAATCACAAAAATAAAGTAATCTTTCTCTTCACCTGAAACATTCAAGAGAGAAATATCAGTGGTCTGCCAAACAGTGTTAATTCCAATTGCACTTGAGCTTCTTGATCCAAGTCATGGCATCATCTCCGCATGGTGGAGTGATAGCATATGGACTCATTTCTTTTGCCAGCAGGTTGAGGGAGGTGATCCTCCCCCTCAAATCTGCCCTGGTGAGGCCTCACCCGAGTATTGTGTCCAGTTCTGGACTCCCCAGTACAAAAAAAAAGGGATCTTCTTGAATGAGTCCAGCGGGTGACTACAAAGATGATAAAGAACACCTCCCTTATGAGGAAAGGCTGAGAGACCTGGGTCTGTTCAGCCTTGAGAAAAGAAGACTCAGAGAGGATCTAATCCATATCTATAAATACGTAAGGAGCGGGAGGCAAAGGAACAAGGCTGGACTCTTCTCAGCAGTGTGTGGTGATAGGGCAAGGGGAAATAGCCACAAACTGAGGCATAGGAAGTTCCTCACAAATGTGCATGGGAACTTCTTCACAGTGAGGGTGATAGAGCACTGGCACAGGCTGCACAGAGAGGTGGTGGAGTCTCCTCCGGAGATGTTCCAGACTCGCCTGAACGCCTACCTGTGCAACCTGGGCTAGGGAGCTGCTTTGGCAGGGGGTTGGACTCGATGATCTCTAGAGGTCCCTTCCAACCCCTAAAGTTCTGTGATTCTGTGACTCTTGAGTCATCCAAAGGATTTCCACTTGGCATCTTACAGAATTTTGTTCAAAAGTTCAAATGCATTTAATGCACCTTGGAACACTTTGAATGTTTAAAATGTGGAGAAAAATAAAAAATCCAGACAATGAGGGGAACCAGACTCAGAAAGAAAAGGGGGCATAGAGGTGGGACTGTTAAAGGAAAGTCAAGGAAATGGAATAGGAAGATTCAGAAGGAAGAGGTTAAATTTGAGGATTTAAGGGGACTTTCCAAACTTCTAACAGAAGACAGTTTGGGTCCATCTCAGCTGCTTCCTGTGATCCTGCTGTCTGAGTCACAGCTGCCATCACAAGCACAGCTATACATGGGCTGCCAAAATCTGAAAAAATCCCCAAACCCACCCTAGATTAAAAGAATTTTTCATTCTTACCTAACTCTATAGGGTCACTCCATTCCCCCCACTTTCTGCTTACAAAACATCTTCTTTTTCCACGTGCTCTGATTTTCAGAAGGCTTTTTTTTTTCACGTTGTAACTTTGGAATTCGTATTTGTGTTTGGCTACCTGAAATCAGAAGGTGTGTTTCACTCCATTGACAACCATTAATAAAATATGAGTTTTAATTTCAGTAAATGAAACTTATTTTTCATGGTTTTGCAGGCCATTAATTCATCCTATCACTCGTTCTGTTTTGGACTTTAAGGATGTTTTTTTGTTTGGTTTTGTTTTTGTGTTTTAATTTGTTGGCTCTCAAATTTATTCTGTTAAGGTTACCTTCTTTCCTTAGTTATGTATGTATCCTAAAAAATATGAAGCAGGACAGTAAGCTAAAACTGGAGAAGCAGCCTCCAAGTTTGCAAATCATGCAAAGAATTTCCTGGATAGTGCCTGTCTTTGTTAACTACAATTGATGCCTTTGAGACAATCCAACACCATCTGGTGCATCATCAGGCCTCATGGTGCTTCATGCGAAGCCTGTAGGCTGTCAAGGATGCTTGCAAGGCTGTGAACTGCCCATTTGCAAGGGGAAGACTGATAGGTTGTGTAGGAGTCCCAGTTTCACTTGTTTTGAAGATCTCGATGTACCTTCTATCTCTCTGTCCAGAACTACAGTGGTATTTGTCCACAAAAAGTCTCAATAAAAAGAGCATTTCCAATTTTTATTAAAGAGGGAGAGAAAACAAAGAAAGAAAGAGGACAACCGCTCTCTTAAAATTTCTTTGTGAAATAAATGGAAAGTGTGACCTTTTGTAAAATGCAAGGAAAGTTCTCCCTATGCCCATCTGAAGGGGGAAATATTAAGAAGCTTACACATGATGCTGCCACAGGAAAATATCTTCCTGAGTTCTTATGTTGAAGGAAAAGCTACAGTTCCAGGGACAGCTGTATTCTATATCGTAGTGATTTATGTGTTAAACAGGGTAAAATTGCAGATTATTTGGCATAGGAATACTTACAATTACAGGAGGATCCTTTTTATCTTTTGGGGTCTTGTCCTGCAAAACAAAGACAAATCCAAGCTGTTTTGGTTTTCTTGTGAATCAATCATATATTTTCCCCTCTATTTTTCTCTATTTCTCACTTATAATTAAAGTGAAAATCCAAATGGAGATTCTGCCCCAATAATATTCTAGAATACAGCACTTCCATTTTGTCTTCTGTTTCATTTTAGAAAAGGAAGAAAACAAATTATGTCAGTGGCTGTGGGCTGTATTTGCCTCTACACAATACACACGTCCATCCAGTGTATATCCAGGAGTATATCTGAATTATCCAAGCAAAAAAACCATCCACAGTTCTGGAGGCTGTAATATTGCAATAGGTTGATAACACAGAGCACAAAACTGATAGGAACAGCAGATTTATTTTCCTTCCAGTTGGATTCTGATAGGCATAGAATCTTTAAGGTTGAAAAAGATCACTGAGATTATCCAGTACAACCATCCACCTACCACCAGTATTTCCCCACTAAACCGTATTCCTTACTACAACATCTAAGACACATGAAGGATGAGTGGGTGATCCAAGACAGCCAGCTTGGCTTTACCAAGGGAAGATTGTGCCTGAACAATCTGGTGGCCTTCTATGATGGAGTGATGGCATCAGTAGACAAAGGGAAGGTGACTAATGTCGTCTGGACTTGTGCAAGGCCTTTGACATGGTCCCCCACCGCATCCTTATCTCTAAATTGGTGCAATATGGATTTGAGGGGTGGACTATTCGGTGAATAAGGAGTTGGTTGAATGGTCACAGCCAGAGGGTTGTGGTGAATGGCACTGTGTCCAGGTGGAGACTGGTGATGAGCGGTGTCCCCCAGGGTCTGTCTTGGTACCAGTGATCTTCGAACCAGTAGATAGTTATTACCTTATTTTGTATGTTAATTTCGTACTCAAAACAGTCTATGTTTTCCACATGACTTAGAAGGGGTTGTTGCCATGTAATTATGCAACCTCCTGGATAGCTAGTACAGTTGGCAGTGACATTCAATGGAGGAGGGAGCCTTTCTGGAATTAAATGAAAGTCAAGTAGACATGATCAGTAAACAATTATAATTCACATGTTCCTAGCAAAATGTATGTGAAGCTGAGGCAACTAATTCAACTGTGTGCTGATGGTAGAAGTAAATGTTATTTGCCAAACACAGGTAAAACACAGTATGAAAATTATAGACTATGATACTGCAACTATTGAACATCCGACCTACATCTACAAAACTTTCTGAATGTCTGAAGGTGTCTCAAATGGCACCAGAAGCACGGTTTTAGGCAACTCAATCCTGCCCCAAATCTCTACCACACAGTTCACTTGTGGGCACCTACTTATTTAGTTAATTAATTTTAATAAAGTTCGTCTTAATTTGACGAACTCTGTCTGGTTGTAGGGCACAGTGCCCTTGTGACTCTCATAGAGGTGTGGAATTACTGAGGTGGAGAAATGAGCCCGCAGGATAGCTACCCTCGAAACCTTTTCACAGTTGTTTCTCACCACTTGAATACCAAGGAATTGTTCACACTATTCCCCAAGCTGCTATTCTCTGCCTTTGTTTATTTTAGTAAATTTCAGAATTCTATCTTTTCAGCTATCAGGAATAAAGTTTGTACCACTGTATAGAGTCCTACAATAGCTGCACACAGTTGTTTCATTCTCTTTCTTTTTTTTTTCCCTTCAGAGAAATATTCCTAGCTTTCTTATTTTTATATTTATTTTGGTACAGCAATAACAAAAGTGTCTACTTACCAATCGTATATAGTTTAGTGTAGTTATCATAGAACTGGATCAGGAAGGTTTTATGGGACCCGTTCACCAGGAAATATGTAGTTTTATCTTTAATTGTCACATTTTGGAATCTACATCCTGTGTTTCTGTCGTTTTCATCTTTCATGTAAAGCTCACATTCTGTCTCATCATCATCTCTGTAGGTAACATAACAGATATATAATGGGTTTTAGTTGAACACAGGCAGAGTGATGTGTTGAGAATTCAGACTACCCAAGGCTCAAGAAGACCTACTCACCTCGAGTTCTGCCAGTAAAGAAAATATTGGGTATCTCCTGGAGCATCCCTTCCTGCCTGCCAGGTGCAGTTCATGAGGGAAATGTTATAAATCACACAGGAGAAGTTCTCAATGGCCGACCCATTAATGCCTGCAAGCACAGCCATGTTCATTGTGAGGAAAAAATATGTAGACTGATCCATGCTGGAGAATTGTGGCAGAAGATATAGTGTTTCCGGATTTCAGTAAGGTTTTTGGTAGTATCCCTCATGACATCATTCTGGACCAATTGTTCAACCATGAGGTAGAGGGATTCATACTACATACTAGATAGACTAGCTCAACAACCGAGCTCAAATGGTTGCAGTGAATGGGGCTACATCTGGCTGACATTCATTCATTGGCAGTCATCCCTCAATTCTAGGGATAGTTCTGTTCAACATTTTTAGCAGTGTTCTGGAAGCTGGAGTGGAATGTATCCTGAGCAAGTTTGCTTGCAATACAGAACCAGGAGGTGCTGCTGACTCCCTGGAGGACAAGAGGCCTTGCAGAGGGATCTAGATACACTGGAACGTTGACCAGCCATCAATGGCATGAAGACAAGTGCTGGGTACTGCAACTGGGACAGAGCAATTGCCAGGCACAAGCACAGAGTGGAAGAGGAGCGGCTGGAGAGCAGCTGAGCAGGAAGGGGTCTGGGGGTGCTGGTGACAGTAACTCAGCATGAGCCAGCAGAGTGTTCTGGCAGCCAAGAGGGCAAACCCCATTGTGAAGTGCATTAAACAGTACAGCCAGCTGGTCAAAAGAGATCCCTCTGTACGTAAGCAGTAGTGTGACTTCACCTCAAATTTTGCAGGCAGTTCTGGTCTCCACATTACATGGACTTTAAGATACTTGAAAGTGCCCAGAGGAGGGCGCCAAAGCTGTTATAAAAAGACTGAAGGTGTGTTCTGTGAGGAGAGGCTGAGGGGTAGCTGTAAAACAGCCAAACAGCGCAATTTGATTTTTGAAGGTCACTTCCATTGAAATCATTCTCCTCTCCTCTC
>VXAB01012685.1:97851-164947 GCA_013399175.1 Odontophorus gujanensis | reverse complement strand
CCCCCTCCTCCCCCCCGACTCCTCTACTTTTCTGTTAGGATAGCATGAGCTTATAAGATAATGTATTCTAGAGGCCTGCTCCAGGTTACTGAGAAACAGGTTAAGAACCTGAGACTTAGAAAATTTACAACATCATTTGAAATATTCACTTTTCAGCTGAAGGATCTGTGTCCCTCTAAATTTTCTAGGTGTCTCTCTTAGTCTCACATCCATTTTTTTCTGCAGCTACATTTCCATTCATGCCTCAGCATAGCTGCAGTTCAGGCTATCACCTCCTTTTCTCTTTGGTGACAGAACCTCATTTCCATGCTTCTTTCTGGAAGCTTCTTCCACATCAAACACACTCTGGCATTGGCAATAGCTTTCCATAGCTGTTGACAGATCAAGATGTAGACTGCCAACAGTCACTTTCAGATTTTAAAGCCAACTGATTCATTTCTTTTTTTTTAAGGTAAGTGAAATCTCTTAGAGGTAAACAAAAAGTGCAATTACACACACAGAGCACATTTACCTCCTTCTCTCTGTGTTCAAAGTTTGAGGCTATGGTACACTTGTAACTGGAGAAGTTCTTGCTGCTTTGCCAGGACAGCTCCATTCTCCTACGATTCAGTGTCAAGTTTGAGATAGGCAATTCTTGTGTCCCTGCTGAAACAGTTACAGAATAAGTTCAAGTTGGGATTCGGTGCTGTTATGGTTAAATAGAGAGCATAGTATATTTCAGGTTAGTATATTTCAGGCTAGTATATTCATAAATTCACCATTGACGGCTTAATTTCAAATAACTCTGATAAATGCGGAATTAAACACTGTTTCTCAGATTATGTAAAAACATACTTACACCCCATACACTGCAGGTCAGCATGCAAAGGACGAAATATCATAATACACCAACAAATCATGCATGTGAGCTCAAGAGCATCAAACATCTTTTCTTCTTTGTAAAGACACAGTGAAGCCTGCAGGGGAAGAAAGAAAATGAAAATTTAAACAAAAAAATACATATCTATGTGACCATTTTTTTTTCCTGCAAATCTTCTTTTTCTTCATGACAAGAGCAAAGAAAGCTCTTGTCAAATTCACCCCTAGAGCATATTCTTCAGAAAAGCTGATCAAAGGCTGTGCTTCAGGATTTCTGGTGGTCATCTATTCTTTGAAAGATCTGAGTAAGCATGCAATCATCTACTGCAAGACAGAGGTTTGAGATGAAGAGGCCACTAACTCTCATTACTACACATCCACTCACTGACTTCAGTGCAGGGACCATGATTTAGGATTACTGTTCTCTGAAAAATATTTGCCCTAACCATCAAAAAGCTGAGTGGTCTTGCTTTCTGATCCTGTGAACAGCCCTGCCAATTCTACTATAGAATCATGGAATCATAGTATCACAGAATCATTAAGGTTGAAAAAGACCCCTAAGATAATCTTGACCAACCGCAGCCCATCCCTATCATGCCCACTAACCTTGTCCCTCAGTGCCAAATCCATATGTTTATTGAACACCTCCAGAGACAGCGACTCTACCACCTCCCCGGGCAGGNCCCATACACTGCAGGTCAGCATGCAAAGGACGAAATATCATAATACACCAACAAATCATGCATGTGAGCTCAAGAGCATCAAACATCTTTTCTTCTTTGTAAAGACACAGTGAAGCCTGCAGGGGAAGAAAGAAAATGAAAATTTAAACAAAAAAATACATATCTATGTGACCATTTTTTTTTCCTGCAAATCTTCTTTTTCTTCATGACAAGAGCAAAGAAAGCTCTTGTCAAATTCACCCCTAGAGCATATTCTTCAGAAAAGCTGATCAAAGGCTGTGCTTCAGGATTTCTGGTGGTCATCTATTCTTTGAAAGATCTGAGTAAGCATGCAATCATCTACTGCAAGACAGAGGTTTGAGATGAAGAGGCCACTAACTCTCATTACTACACATCCACTCACTGACTTCAGTGCAGGGACCATGATTTAGGATTACTGTTCTCTGAAAAATATTTGCCCTAACCATCAAAAAGCTGAGTGGTCTTGCTTTCTGATCCTGTGAACAGCCCTGCCAATTCTACTATAGAATCATGGAATCATAGTATCACAGAATCATTAAGGTTGAAAAAGACCCCTAAGATAATCTTGACCAACCGCAGCCCATCCCTATCATGCCCACTAACCTTGTCCCTCAGTGCCAAATCCATATGTTTATTGAACACCTCCAGAGACAGCGACTCTACCACCTCCCCGGGCAGGCTGTGCCACTGCCTCATCACTGTGCAGTGCTCCAGCTTCTGCTGTAGAATGACCACCTAGATTGGCTTTCAACTCTTTGGTGAAGGCATCTTTTGGGAAGTGGGAAATTTGTTTTTTGTCTGTATCAGGCTGTGGATGACTCACTTGTACAGGAGCGCTCTGTTAAACCCTACATCAGCACCAAGGCAAGTTCAAAGCTTGTTCCTTCTCCTGTTTGTATCTTAGTTGTGCATGGAAAACACTATGATATCTGACTTGTTCACTCAAAGCAGGAGGAGAAAAGTCTCATTCCACTATTAAGCCTGATAAGTTTTTCCCTTGCTTTCTTTGTTCTTTCTTTCCTTTGGATACAGAACTTGTTGAACATCACTGTGGACATAAAGCTTGAGAATGTATTCTTCGTCATCAGAATTTGATGCTATCTTACAGGACCATGTCTGTAACAATTTTAAACTAAGAAATACACTGATCCACAATTAAACTTTGACTATAAAATACACGAAGTCAGGGAAAGGTCTAAATCTCCTTCACTGATCATATAATCAAAGAATCACAGATTCGTTGGGGTTGGAAGGGACCTCTAGAGATCATCTAGTCCAATCACCTTGCAAAGTAAGCTTCCTAAACAAGGTTGCACATGTAGGTGTCCAAGTGGATCTTGAATATCTCCACAGAAGGAGACTCCACAGCCTCCCTGGGCAGCCTGTGCCAGTGCTCCGTCACCCCTTCCATGAAGTACTTCTTTTGCGTATTGGTGCAGAACTTCCTGTGCTCAAGTTTATTGTCATTTCCCCTTGTCCTGTCCCCACAGACCACTGGGAAGAGGTTGGCCATGTCTCTTTGTCTCCCACACTTAAGATAATTATAAACATTAATAAGATTCCCTGTCATACTTCTTTTCTCAAAGCTGAGGAGACCCAGGTCACCCAGCCTTTCCTCACAGGGTAGATGCTCCAGGCCTCTTATCACTTTTGTGCCCCTCTGCTGGACTCTTTCCTTATACCTAATTCAAAATTAGTAGAACGATATTTGTCTGAGTTACAGACTCACACTTTTGGGATGTGATTTTAAATTAAACTTTTTGTAGTTCATATGTTTTCAGTGATTTTTCCCAACTTCTTTTCTGATCTTTTATGGACATACACATTTCTCATAGATGACAGAGATATGTGACTCTGGGTTTGAGGACATGCTTATTTTTCAATCAGATTTGCTTACCAGTAATAATGTTCTATTTTTTTGTAATAATTTCATGCGGTGTTCCTGTGTTGATTCCAGCTGCATATTACCCCTTTGCTAATCCTTCCCTTATGGCTATTTTTGACAACGTGAGTCTCTATGTCTTAACGTACCATTTATTTGATTGAATAACTGCATATTAATAAACAGTGTACTGCATAATTCCTAGCCTTTCTGGTCCTCTGAACCTATAAATTTATTTTCATAAGCTGTGAACATCTTCCAGAACCTTATTCTGTCTTTGTGTATTATTCAGAATAATTTTCTCCAAAGAGACATTATATTTTAATTATCCCTTTTGAAGAGGAATTCCACAGAAGTTATGAGATATCCTTCTCCTCTTGATGTGGCTCTGTTATGTTTTGATAATGAAACAGACCAACTAACATTCCTGCAGACATTCCATGTGGGGTGTACTCTGATATTAAGACACCTACAAGTAGGTCTTTTATGTTTTAATTGTCTAAGCTCACATTACAGGCCATGGTTTTCTGGTCAAATTCTTTTCACTGCTCCTAGTATACTTAATTTCTCAGTGCTTCTTGTAAAGCCTTTGATTACTACTGATAGAAATATTGTTAAGCTTGTTGATATTTTCCTATTTCTTTTTGCATGTCTGATTTTCTGTTTTCCTTTGCAGAGTTCCCTTGATTTGGAATACATTTTCCTAAAAAACCTACCACCACCACCAAGATTACTTTCTTTCTTTCTTTTTTATTTTTTGAATCTTTACCTGTTGTCTATCATAAATGATTCCCCACTTTTCAAACTAGATTAACACCCCCCCATCCTGTTCTTAGATGTTTATATCCCTCATCCCAGATCTGTCAACTTCAAGTTTTGCACTTGTTGCAATGTCAGAACCAGGGGAGTCAGATGTTACAGAGCATTGTAGGGAATTTAAATTACTGAATGTGTACCTGCAAAGAGTGACTCCACATTCATTCATGGGGTGTGAAGGTCTGGGCAGAACTAGTTCTACACTGGCATCTGCTCTTGTCAAACATACATGCATCTTAGGTACTATTTTACTTTTCTCAGAGGAAGTTAAAAATTTATGCAAGAAATTTCCCTGTTCCTAATTGGTTTTCTGTTCCTTTCTGGATGAAGAAGCAACACCAATTAGTGGAATTTTTGGTTGTAGGATTTCCTAGTAATGCAATTTTCATGTAGACACTTTCTTGATTGAAGGTATTTCTAGGACTAATTCTAGGGCTATTTGGGTAAATACTTATGAACAAACTTGTTAATAGGCTGTTAATTGTCTGCTTTTCTATATTAATTGTTACGGACATTTCAGAAGAACAGATTAAGACAGATTCCACTTGTGGATTAAGCAAAAATCCAGCCTGATCCAAGCAAGCTAGAGTTTTGAGTGTGACTGAAGGACACCTGACATTTCATGGAAATGGCTCAACATGACCCACCTGTTAAAGTCTCCAGAAGTAGAGCCAGGGCAGAACACTATGCTGCTTTCAGCAGATAAGAGTCTTCATGGTAGCCTGACACTTCCTTTCTTATCTCTTCAGCATCAGTCTTTTCTTTCTAAGTCATTCTGCAACAGTGAGGATGTGGCCACAGCTGCTGGGAAGAGATACTGAAGAATCTTAAGTGCAGGAAGTGTAGAGGACTGGTACTGAAATGCTCTATGAGACACTGGCCTCAACGGTTAGTTCACTTTCCCATGCTCTCAGTGATCTCCACGGAAATGCACACAGGAATATCAAGACCTCCCGTTATTCACTACCTCTTTTCATACAGTCATATTTTTCTGCATTTTATGTCTTTTGTTCAGTCACTTTGTGTTTTCTTGTTCTTTTTCACATTCTACCCTGACTTAGTTTTGTTTTTTTTTTTTCCTATACTCTCTAAAATACCTGCTCACCTTTCCTTTATTGTCTTTGCCTTTTTTCTTGTCATCTCCTTCTGTTCACTCTTATGACTCCTCTGCCTTCCACACTGTTAATTCCCTTCATTTTCTTGCTGAAATGCTCATCTAGAGCACTGCTGAATGAGTTGTCTACAGCCCTACCTGCTTAGAGGAGAGCTTACTGGCAGTTGTGTCCAGGCTCTGGGCATGTCACAGGGCTTGCAGTAGGAATAGCAGGAGATGAAAGTATTCTTCAGAAGAATTGATCTTTTTCATTGACCAGAGCACTGAAGAGCTTTGCTTCCCAATGCATTTGTATTTTACAGTTGGCTGACTTTCAAAACAAATGACAGAAGAGATCTATGTTGAGTAATTACTGCATTTTTTTTCTTCCCATTGCCCTAACTGAATGTACTAACAAATAACCAGGTCTCCTGCATTTTCTCTGGGCTACACTCAGGGCGAGGGATATAGGAACTGCAGCAGGACTTAACCCTTTTGTTTTATTCTTCCATTCCTTCTGCCTGGCAGCCAAGCAAATGGCTCCAGCGCCACAACTGAAGAAGCTTTGTACCTCTAGGACCTTCACCCTCTCCCAGACTGATCTTTTGCAGACAGATACGATTAAACTCTCTCTGCTCTGAACAGACCTCAATACTGAAGGTGTCAGAAGGAAGGCATAGTTATGCCAAACCAATTTGGAGTGCTATCTATAGGATCACACTAACAGAAACAAGAATACATTTGTGTAAGTAGTGTTTCCTCATGTTTTTCCTCTTCTTTTCTTCTTTTTTTTTCCTTTCCTGGCTAGCTTCACAAGTGTCTTGACCTCTCAGCATGTAGTTATGTTACTACATGGGGGAGAGACTCAAAGGGAACTCAAGAACATGATGTCCACGTTCCCCAGTTTTTAGTTCTAGTTCTCTCCAAGGTAGATTTGCTTAAGAGGAAATTCATCCAAGCTAAGCTGACATGAACTTGCCAGTGCTACTTGACCTTGGATCCATGAGGAGTACTAATTTTTATTTATAGAATTTATGTTTTATTTTTCACTAGGAAATCTTATCAAGGAAAGCATCAAAATTACTGCTAAGCTTATTATCTAATGTTACCAGATGTATGATGTGTCTTATTCACCAATAGTGATCATATCTCTGGAAGACAGATGCTTTCACTATACGATATAAATATATATATATATGTATATGAGTATGTTTGATATTTTGTAGCCAGGCATGGGCAAACTCAGTATGCCTTTTTTTGTATCAGTGTTCCAGAAGGAAAAAATGGTCATATTTAAAAGTTACGACTTATCAATAGTAGTTTTTACAGAAGGCATCAATTGAATACTGGCTTACACACTTATTCTCTTCATCTGCATGTTCTTTTCTCTCAAGCTGTGAGTACAGGATGTCACCTGTAAAAGCCACCTGAGATCAAGATTACTTGGTTCTAACTCCTAGCTTTGCCAGAGGCTTTCTTTTGTAGAGTGGCTCTGGGAAACTTACTCCTGCCCATGACACCCTTCTGTAAATACGAATTTTATTCATAGGGTGATGTGAACCTAAACTGATGTTTTTATGTTGCAGTCAAACTGTCATGGTTTTATGATCTTTTGTTATCAGTATTCCACATCGTAACATCATGTGAGGCATTGGAAGTTAAAGAATTAATGCTTTAAGTCTATGGACTGCCGAATTTCTGGGTAGAAGGGAAGAACTACATACCCCAGTGGACTTCGCATTCCTGTTTTCCACCCAGAAGAAAAGATAAAGCTGCTTGCATGTCCCAGAGACTTCTCTCTTCTGCTCTTCATCTCAGCAGTGAAGGTTCCCTAGTCGTCTTGCCTTCAACTTTAGTGTAAGGTCTTTGGTTTTGGACACTCTTTCTCTCATTTTATCCAGTTTATTAGTGTTACGTTGCATTCTGATATCTTATTTACTATATTAGTTTTCCTCTTCAGATCATTGCTGCTGTTTTATTTTTAGGTCAATCTCCCTACCCTCTCCCCTTTCCCCCTTCCCCTTTCCTGGGGTGTGGGTCTGTGGGTCCCCCACCCTATTCGTCATGGAAATGGGCCGATCCAGCCCGTAAATCATTGACACAAACCAAAGCATATACATCACAGGCACATGAAGATCACCATTAAGCATTCCAGAAGGCATAGAAATAAGCATAGGAAAAATCTGTCAATGCCTAGCAGGCAATTAAGTATTTAGATCATCTTGATGACTAAATGTAGCCTTCCAAGAATCAATTCAGCCTCTAGATCAGTATTTTCACTTTTGAATATGATACAAAACTGGGAAAAATGGTTGCTATAGCACTGTTCTATTTTGCTTCAGAGGAACTTGGACAGGCTTGAGGAATGGGCTGACAAGGATCTCATGTACTTAGAGGGAAATGAGCTCATGGGGTTCTTGTTCATGGGGAGGAATAATCCCATGCATTAACACAGACTGAAGATGACCTGCTGGAAAGCAACCATGCAGAGATGGTCCTGGGAGTCATGGTAGACATCAAGCTGAACATGAGTCAGTGATGTGCCCTTGCCACAAAGTAGGCTAATTGCAAACAGAGATGCATTAGGAAAAGCACTGCCAGCACACTAAGAAAGGTGATTGTTCCCCTCTATTCAGCCCTAGTGAGGCCACTTCTGGAGTCCTGTGCCCAGCTTTGGGTTTTCCAGTACAAGAGAGACAGAGATACACTAGGATGAGTCAAGCAAAGGATCACAAATACAGTTAAGGGAGTAGAGCAGCTTTCGTAACAAGAAGAGGTGGAGAGAGTTGGAATTGTTCAGCTTCAAGACAGGAAGTCTCAAGGGAACCTTACCCATGTACATAAAACAAATGGAGGGGATAAGGAAGATAGAGCCAGACTTTTCTCAGTGGTGCCCAATGACAGGACAAGAGTTAATGGGCACAAACTGAAAGAGAGGACATTCTGTTAAAAGATAAGAAAACAGTTTTTACTATTGCAACCATAAAGAGAGACTGTGGAGTCTTTAGTCTTGGAGACGCTCAAAGCTTGACAGGGTGCAACCATCAACAACCTGCTCTAGCTGAGTGTTCTGGGCAGGGAGTGGGACTCGCCAGCCTCCTTAGGTGCCTTCCAGCCTTGTATAGACCATGACCTTATGATAAACTTTTTTTTTGCAAGAAATAGAAATCTGCATATCCCCAAGGATGCAGAAAATAATATATTTTTTTAAGTTATTGCAAAATAGATGTCAGATAACAAATGCCAAATAAAGCAACAGACATCAGAGTCATTTCATAGACTTTGAATCCTGTAGAAAGTACCAGCACTTTGCCTAGGCTTTCTAAACCAGGAAGCTAATCTAAATTTTGTAGATGTTCAAGTATAAGTGAATCTAGCTTAATCCTTAGCAAATATTTGCATTTTGCACAATTTTTTTTTTTTTTTTGTGACAAAAGAGAAAGGAAATAGATGATGCAAAAACACATACCTCCTTGTGAAAACTCCCTCCTCCTCTACTGTGTTTGATTTTGGATCAGAGCTGCAAAAGCACTTAAGCTTGCAAGTGTTTAGATCTGTCAGTTTTTTTACAGTACACGCTACTTAATAGCAAATTCTGCAAGCCAGAAAGTTACTCAGATTATCATTTCCCCTACAGTTTTTGAACTTCCTTAAATTTCCCAATTTGCAGATGCTAATGATTTCACATGAACTGATCACGCAACTAACTCTTCCTTCCTGCTATGCTGTATAAACTAAACATTCACAGTCACAGTATGCAAAATCATTACAAAATAATGCATAAGCACACAGTGGTCATGAACATATTCATAGTAATTCCTCTCTTACAAATAAAGACATTTTCATAAATTATATGTTTTGGAAGTATATAATTGCGGTTATGTTACACAAATTTCAACTTTATATAACCAGTCAATGCTTAAATTTCTTACAACACGACCATTTAATTTTATCAATACCCAATTGGCTGTATAAAACATCAAGGCTTTGGAGTCATATAAATATGAAAAATTAAACCATAATATTCTCTTTTGCTGTCAGAAACTTTAGCTGTGGCTTTGGGTCATGCTGAATATTAGTCACTTCCTAGTTTGTTTTACATTATATGTGATACACATAGAAGAAGGTAGCTGCTCTTCAGGCATTACTTTTTATTTCTTGTTTTCAAGTACTCACAGCCAGAATGTTTTGAATTACTCTTTATCTTTCACCCTTAACACAGGCACAACAACAGAAAAGAGAATTCCTTGGGCTTCTTAGGAGTGGGACAGGATCCTCAGCAGTTAGTCTGCTAGAGGAAGAATTATTCCTAACCCTACTTTTCTTGAACAAAAATCTCTCACTTTATTATTATTATTATTATTAATTATTTTCTTGCATATATGATGGGATCCACCAATAGAGAATTACTTCAGATATTTCAAATTCTAAATTTCTTGTTTTTTCAATCTATACTGCTCTGTCTTGCCCAACATCAGCCAAGGATACTTATCACAGGGAATGTTAATGGTTTTTTTTCCACATTAAAATCTTGATTTTATGACTGAAAGGAGACTATGTAAAGTTAAAGTTAGTAATACTAGAGAAGAGTGTATGTAAGGCAGTGCTTCAGCTAAATAATCTGGTCTCTTGAGCAACATTCTTAATGTTAAATCTGTTAACTTCATCACATTGGGAAGAGGATTGGCATGTTCCAAGTCTCCTGCTCAGTAAAGAATTTTTTTTTCTTAACATAGTCTAAGATGCATGTAGCTAGTGCATGTGTCAGTGTGGTTTGGAATTGCCTGTTTGTCAAATATGCAGATGACCTCCAGACCAGATGACCTCCAGAGGTCCTTTACAACTTGTGATGTGATGATTCTGTCAGTTCAAATACCCTTGCCACAGGTATTTGTGAAGGAAATTGGATGTCAGTATGCCTACCCAATATGAGAAGCTGATGAGAAAATAGCAGTGAAACACACCCTTAATCTTTTCATACTTTTCTGAAGTTTTCACTTAGCTTATTTAACACCCTTACTCTTTTTCAACAGCAGGAAATAAGGATATGGCAACCACTGTAGGGGTCCCACAACAGGAGATAGTTGCTCTGGGTAAGAAAGTTTGCATTTCCAATGTAAATGTTTCCACTAGCAAGCTGACAGAGATTGGTGGATCCTATATATATACATATATATGGTCTATCACTTTGATATCTACATGGTTCCAGGTCATAATGTACATATCCTAGGTATGCTTTATCAAAACTAACTAAAAAGGGTGAAAAACTTCCTTCCCAAGGAAGACACTTAGAAAATAACCTGATATTTCAGCATTTTGAACAAGCCAAAAAAAAAAAAAATCTTAAATGTTCTTTTGTTCTCTTATTTGATACTGACATGATATAGGAGGATAGGTGCTTATTTAGCTCAGTCGAAGGTAATACCTGACTTACATGTTTGGTTCCTTCTCTTAACAAACATTACCTGGGAACAACTGAATACATAGGCTGTGCTGCTACAGCTAAAAGCAACACGTAACAGTAAGGTTGCTATAATCTCTGGACTGGCTTCTGACCTTGTCTGTACTGGGTTTATTCTGGCAGTGGGAGCTAAAATAGCTCAGTAACGTTCCATTTCTTTTTCATGTTCTCACATGTTCAGGACAAGTATTGCTCACTGTTTCCTACTGGTTGAGAACCAGCCTTGTGAGAGACGCTGGGAAGGATTTGGGCCTGAGCCTGCTCTCAATAGATGGCTTTCACCTTGGAGCAGGAGAGAAGAACCAAGAACTGGAAAGGGTTGAGGAAAGTCTGAAGGATAGGACCTAAGAGAGTAACAGGAGAAGTAATTCCAGGTGAAGGAAATAGATAAATGACCAATTAAGAATTCAGGGACAATTTTGAACACTTTTACACTGCCGTGCTTTCCTGAAAGGGTAATTAATTTTGTTCAAAGAATTTGCATCCTGTAGTGGTGGCATGTTTGGTCAGGTTGTGAACAACCTGAGGGTTGTCTAACAGCCTCATCTGATTAGTATTTTCTGACTATTCAAAGAGTATCTATGTTTATTCTTGACTAATGTGTTTCAAAGCTCTAGTCTGGATGAATTCAGTGGGGCTCTGTGTACCACTCTACCCTCACCTTTGGATACGGCTGTCTGTGCTTGCTCACTGGCTGCTCTAGAATAGCTGTGGCCAGAGAGGACATGGTCAGACAGCCCTATGGCTGTCCTAAGTTTCTAGGTCCTTCCTCGGAGGTCAAATGGCCCTCACAGTTTCCTGGTTTTTCTTTGTGGACAAGACCATGACTCTGGCTATACTGGTGATCAGTTTCCTTCAGGGACATCTGATCTCCTTTGTCTCCCTTTAATATGCCCCACCTTCTCCTGGGAACCATCAGATCAACTGTTTCTGAACTGACATACTGCTTATCTTAGTGTTTATGATAAACCAGAAATGTTTTTGGTATTGTGTAATGTGCTATTCTGTGCTTTATCAGTGTGAGCAGCTGAAACTCTCTCAGAAGCAGTGAGGCATGGGGCCAAAGCCTCTCCAGCTCTCCCAAGACAATCCCTTCCAGAACCAGAACTCTTGGTCATCTTCAGGACTCTTGCAAATGGTGTTCCACAGTGTTGGTGTAGGTGTTAGCAGCAATCGTGAGTAGCTTGCCATAAATAAAAGAGAGATAAATTCACTCTACATGGTCTGGAAGATCCATTACAATATCTTGGTTTAGTATTAGCATTAAAAAACAAACAAACAAACAAACAAAAAAACACCAAAAAATCACCACCACCACCACCAACAACAACAAAAAAAAACCAACAAAACACTAGACTGACAAGTTCCAGAAACTTCAGCAGCTTTTCATTAAAAAAAGGATTAGGTCACATATGGAACAATTATTTCCATATACTTCAGCGTGTTGCCCAACATTGTTTGAAACTCTTGTGTAGCAAACTAACAATGACTAGTGTAATTCATGGTTTCAGGAAATGCACAGGAAATTTTTTCACAACACTTATTTTGAAAAAGATACTATTTCACCTTTTCTTCAGCCTGTGTGGCCTCTGTTTTGAGCAAATGAATTGTTCACTCAATCTGGTGTTATCTACAAACATAATGAGACCCTCTCTAGCTCGTTGACAAAGATGCCAAACAGTACAGACTTAAGGATAGAACCCCATGGTACCCCAGTTCTCATAGCTGTTTACTCTTTTTAAAACTATACTGACTACTCCCAGTAACGTTCTCCTTATTGTGCCCAGAAATGTGCTCCAATAGAACTCACACCATGACATTCCAAGCTGTCAAGCCTGAAGTTTCCTGGGACAATCTTCCAAACCTTTTCTGAAAATGGGAGTAATACTTGCCTTTCTCCAGTCATCCATTTGGGCCAGGCCCAGAGAGTTGTGGTGAATGGAGTTAAATCCAACAGGTGACCAGTCATGAGTGGTGTTCCCCAGGGTTTGGTACTGATGCTTGTACTCTTCAGTATCTTTACTGATGACCTGGATGAGCGCATTGAGTGTACCCTCAGTAAGTTTGCAGATGACACCAAGTTGACTGGGAGTGTTGATCTGCCTAGGGGCAGTGAGGCCCTACAGAAGGATCTGGACAGGCTGGAATAGAAGCCAATAGGATGAAGTTCAACAAGACCAAATGTCAGGTCCTGCACTTTGGCCACAGCAACCTCAGGCAACACTACAGGCTTGGGACAGAGTTGCTGGAAGATTGTATAAAGGAAACAGACCTAGAGATACTGGTGGACGCTCAGCCAAACATGAGCCAGTAGCGTGCCCAGGTGGCCAAGAAGGACAATGGCATCCTGGCTTGTATCAGAAATAGTGTTACTAGCAGAAGCAGAGAAGTAATTGACCCTCTGTACTCAGCATTGGTGAGACCGCACCTTAGGTATTGTGCTCAGTTTTGGGCTTCTCACTGAAAGAAAGAAATCGACGCTCTGGAGTGTGTTCAGAGAAGGGCAACTATGCTGTTGGGGGGTCTGGAGCACAGGAATGTTTAGATGTTGTGCTGAGGGACATGATTTGGAGGGAACTATTGGTGATAGATAGATGACTAGACTGGATGATCTTGTGGGTCTTTTCCAACCTTGGTGATTCTATGATTCTATGATCAAAGACCTCCTTGGTCTCCACAACCTTTTGAAGATGATACAGAATGGACTGGTCAGGGCTTAGCACCCTTGAGATGGGTTCTTATGAGAAATATATGGGTTTGAGTTTCCACATTTAATCCCTTCTTTGGACAGCCACTGCTGTCTGTTCCTTTCCTCCTTGCACCCTTTTGCTTTGAGAAGCTGTCTCCTGAAACATCTGCTTGTTTCCATAAGTGTTGCAATGGCTCATTGTTCTGCTTAGAGAATACAATTCAAAGTGTCCCGCCAGCTTTACATAGAATCATAGAATTTTCCTGAGCTCCTTCCATGAATAAACTGAAGTATATTATTCCTTATCAAGAGAAAATGAAATAAGAACTTTCTTAAGAACCAGACTGTAACATTATCTATTAAGTGTTTTGTTGCTGTCTTTGTTATACTTTCCTATTCAATTCCCTATAGCGAGCCATTTAATGTTTCTTAGCTCATGGTTATGCTATGGTATATTACAGTCAAACTGTCCTTCTCTCTGGCATTTTTGTCTAACAGGAAAGATATCATCAAAAGTTGTGTAAGTATTATACTGTTATATTGCATTATAAAGTTGTATTAGTGTGGTCTAGCACAATGTCATTCCTCTTTTAGCTCATGACTGTGGGCATTTCAATTGTGGCTAGTGCTATGTACTGGGAGGAATATGAGCAGTGGCTGTGCCAACAGCAGTCTGTACTCTATATAGTGTAGAAGTTGGACAGTGTGGGGGACAGCTCCTGCCGGTGCTGGTGGCTAGATAACTCCAGCACTAGAAAGACTCCATGAACAAATGTTCTCACCACTAACTTGGTCAGGACTTGCAAGCAATATCCTGAACAAATCCTGGGTATAGTCCAGGGGTTATCTCAGTCTGGAGCTAATGGCAGTTTTCATATGTTAACCTAAATATAAGGTTTAATAAAACACATCTGGCAAAATTACATGGCAATTGACCTTGGTGCATTGGTGTGAGAAAATCATCCTGGGAATATTTAATCTGATAATCAAACATACAGTGTTGAAAACAACAACAACAACAACAACAGAAGTCTAATAATAAAATAACTATATTTGGATCCCTGATATTGTGGTCTGAGCTTTTCAGTCTCAAAGTGAAAAGCAGTTTTACACCAAAGTATAAACTTGATCTATCCATGGTTCCACACTCATTCATGAAAAACACCATGATATCCTCGAAACCTGAATCTCCAAGGCCAAAAGGAGCAGCAAGGTATGTGAGCTGTCAAAATCAACAAGACTACCTCAGAGGATAAAGTTCTTTTTATTATGAATGAAAGTACTCAAAGCCTAATTCTATTAAGGGGTGAAATGCCTGACCATTTTCTGTTTGAATCTTAACACCACCTTAGAAGTCATGATGAGCCTCCAGCATAACATCTTCAGGTAGGAGCAGGTGGATGGCTAACATTCCAACCATCCAAATTAGGGACTCGGACAAGAAGACTATTTTGACATAACTCCAGCTTCAGAATGAACTTTGTATGGAATTAGGCTTTAACTGAAGGAGGAATCTTTGTCTGTACTCTCCTGTTACCTGACCATACATAAGGATGCACTGGTGATTTTTGTCTACCCTGTCCACCAGGATCCAAGAGCCTTGTCTGCAAACCTGTCTGTCAACCACTCACTAGGATGCACGGATTTAGTTTGTTCCAGGTACACATCTTTGCATTTGCCTTTGCTGAACTTCATGAGGTTTCCATCAATCAATTTCTTCAGCATGTCAAATAGCTGTCCTGCCCTCCAGTATATCAGGTAGTGTCCCCAGTTTGTTGTCATACAGTCTTGCTAAGTCTACATTTCATCCCTGCAAGCTGCTGTTATTACCAAACTGTGTGAGTCTTAGCAATGATCCTATAGAAGCATTGCTCATAACCAGTCCCTCCATTCAACAACAGCTTGAGTTACTTTCCCAGTACTTTGTCCTAACCCTGTGGTTCTGAAAAATCACTGCCTAACTGAGTAATAAAGATCTCTATTCAAACAAAGGACACAGAAAATAACTGAGTCATACACTCTATATTTTAAAATAGGAAGAACCTAAAGTAAAATGAAAATAATAAGAAAGAAAGAGAGTAATGAGAATATAAAGAGACAGAAAGTTACAGGCATGGATTATGAACTGATGTTATATTGATAGTGACTGGTCTTTTAACTTGTAAGTAACACATTTAATCTTGAGGAATAAGGTTTTGGACATGCTCACATTTTCTTTGAGATTTCTTTGGATTATGAGTCTATGATTACAGTACACCACTCTGTATATCAGTCTGTTGTCTACTCCATTCCCAATTTCCTAGTTGTCTCTATGTATGTTAAGAAATCTGAGGAAACTTCAAGTATGAATAGGCATATTCTTGTCTAGAACAATGACATTCAGGCACCAGAAATCTCCAGAAACATTCTATTACTGCCAATGTACTCTTATTATTTTTAACATGATTTTTAAAAAGATACTACTTTTTGCACTGCTTATGTATTTTAATCCCTGACTTTCTGCAGAGCTGAGTTGCTGAACTAAAAAATACCCTTTCAGGTTCCTCATTTGTTTTTACTATTTTACTACTTCAGTGACTACTGCGATCTGCTCAGTTTCAGATATTACTGACTGCATTTTGCACTCCATCATCTGAAAGAAAATTAAAACTTCCGTTAGTTTTATACACTCAGTTAACTTACTTATTATGTGTAATTATGAGAATATTCCAACTTATGTTGCATATTTTATGGAAATATTTCACTTTTTTTTTTTCTTATCTGATAAACTTTCCTTAGAAAGACAAAATATTGAAATGTCAAAACCTCTGTAATGGTGACACACGATTTTCAACCTGGCTTGAGGGAGAGAGTATGCTTTTCTCCAACACACTGATCACAGATAGTTTAAAAGAATTAGAACAAAAGGATTAACTTCATTTAGGTATGTACTTAGGTGAGTACACTTTGACCTGAAGCTCAGCTAACTGATCAGGCCTTGAGTGTAGGCATATGCATGTCCCACTGGCAAAGTTCATCCTGCCCAGATGTAGAGAAGCAGCCTGACTGGGCTGTTTGTGGCTTCACTTATGGGACTGATGTTGGTGACAGTATGATGCTGGTAAAGGCATCCATGCTGCTTTGTGTGACTGGCCATCTCAGCCTCCTCTGTGCAAGTTGGTGCACAGGTATGCCTTGTATGAGACCTAGAAACCCCCAAGGGATAGAGGAATATGGCATTTGACTTCCCTTAACAAATTCCCAGCTGATTTTCTTTTGTAGTTCCACAATATATGGCAAAAGAAAGAGTTATTCTTTCTTTTAAGTTCCTTATCATTTAAATATCAATTTTAAACCTGCAGTAGTGTCTTAGTTTGCATTTCACACATTTAATATAAAATGGAAAGCAAGCCTACCTCTGGATTTATATCAGGCTGTCCATGAAATGGATTTTTTGGCTTTGGGATTTGTGGAAATGTTGCTTTCCAATAACCAGTCCTGGAGTTCAAAAGGGATAGAGTAAAAAAGAAAAATTAAGTAACCAGCATGTGTAAAAACCACTTCACCTTTGAACCAGCTCTTATCATCCTCCTCCAGAGTAGAAGAGAAATGAAAATTGTCTATCATTACAGCACAGAATTAATGCATATGAGAAAAACACTGCAAATTTGGATGGTATTAATTTTCTTTTTTGTTAGATTGAAAATACTTATTTTCTTCTTTGAAAGAAAAAGGAACTTACTATTGTCATCTTCTTTAAGTCACTGCAACCAGTGTAAAGCAAACATAAAAATTTAAAAAAGTAGAGAGAACAATCTTGTCTGAATTACTATACATTTCTATACGAAGTGCAAGATTAGGTAGACTATCCTTTTTTCTTTCCCTTCCTCTTGCATTGTTTATTTCAGGAAGAAATTTGCTTAGCATTCTCATTAATTCAGCTTGCTAGAACAGTTCTAACGAATGTTACAAGATCTATAAGTACAGTCAGCCTGTGTGTTTGCAGTAAGTACATTTCAAGAAATCAAATCTTTTGACAGTCCCAATGTTGGTAAGCATGGTTTTAAAAAAGCAGATATCAGGTGAGGGTGAGGAAACTTGGGTTGTCTGATTCGCAGAGAAGGCTAAGAACTGTTCCTTGCAGCACCCCAAGGAGGGGAAGGACAGGGAGGTGCTGGGCTCTGCTCCTGAGAACTGACTGTTATGGAATAGATGAACTTGAGTGAGATCACAGGACTTATGCAGGACAACCAGGGAATCTGGCCCAGCCAGCATGGGTTCATAAAAGGCAGGTCTTACTTGACCAACCTGATCTCTTTTTATGCCTGAATGACCTGCCTGGTGGACGAGGGAAAGGTTAGACTTCAGCAAAGCCTTTGACACTGGCTTGGACAGGTACTCACTTCACTGGGTAAAGAACTGGCTGGAGGGCCTTATCACTTTCTAAAAAGACCTGAAAGGAGGTTGTGGTGAGGTGGGGGTCAGCCTCTTCTCCCAGGTAACTAGAGATAGGGGGAGAGGGAATGTCCTCAAGTTGAGTGAGGGGAAGTTCAGGCTGGATATTAGATTTCTTTTCCAAAAGAGTGGTGAGGTGCTGGAACGGGTTGCCCAGGGAGGTGGTTGAGTCACAGTCCTTGGAGATGTTCAAGAAATGTGTAGATGTGGTACTAAGTGACTTGGTTTAGTGAAGAAATATTGTTGGTACATAGACAGTTGGACTAGATGACCTTAGAGATCTTTCCCAACCTCAGATCCATCAGCTTCTATGATTCTATGATAAGTGATGGAACATAATTGCCTTTCTTGCCATGTTAAAAGTAGAGGCTCTTGAAAAAACATGTGAGTCATCCAAAGAAAGTCTTCAGTTATCACAATTTTAAGTGTCTGCTTTGAGAACACCTTATTGGTTTGGCTTCTGTCAGGCTGTGAGTGAAAATGTGCTTCAGAGGTACCTCTGCATAATTTATTTGTTTAAGAACTGCAGGTGCTTCACACATTCATACAAAATAAAATAGAAGTATGGATTATGTATACCTTCTGCAGAAGAAAATTGTAAAGATAGCTACTGAGAGTGTTGCAACTGTGAGTACAGGTAAAATCCATACAGAAGAAGAAAAAGTTTCTTCATTTCCTGGAAGAGAAACAGTCACAGATTACTACTGTTAACAAAAAGCAATATATGGACAGGTGTATCAAACACATGCTCTGACTGATGAACATCAGTCTGAAAGGTTTCTCCTGAACTAAAACGTAACTCTTATTTAGCATTTTATCTGTACGTTATTTCCAGGAGAGATTAACACCAAACCTGTTTGTTAGTCCTCAGCACTAAGCAGGTATGATGTGCTACAGTTTCAAATATACAACTTCTTTTTATCAATTTCCAGTGTTAGAATGTTAAGAGATGAATAAATTCTCTCTCTCCTTCTCAGTAACGTGGAATGAAATAAAATGTTTACATATACTTTATATTTTAATTTGTCTGTAGGTGCACAGCTTTGTGTGAGGTAGATAGGTCATAGCTGAAGGAAGGATAAGTCAAGGTAAAGAATTTTTATTCTTACCAAACTCAACAGCTGCACTCCACTCCCCCCAGTCTTCCTTCACTAGACACCCATGGCCAGCTGCTCTAATTTTCACTAGGTTCTTCTTTCTCATGTTGGGATTTTGAACTATGTGGCTTGTACTAATTTCCTAAGCAAACAGACAAAATCACAATTGGACTGAGTTTTTCATTGCTGAACGTCTAGATGTTGACAACATGCAAGCTGCATTTATCAGTGAGATTTTTCAAGGTATGAGAGAATTCCCTGTTAGATCAGATTGTTGCTATGGAGCAAAAACCAAATATGCACTTGCTTTGTCAGTATGTAGTATGTATGTATCTATGTGTGCATCCTTTCAAATATAGCCTATCATTCCATAAATTTTGCTTTCTAAACTTCCAACTTTTCAACTTTTACATGTTAACGTGTAATTTCTTATGAAATTACATTATCAGTAATTCCGATTTATTTGCAATTTTCCTTGCTACATTGATGGAAGCAGAAAAATAACTTGAATGGTCTTGTATTAACACCGTTAAAATTCTACAACGCAAAGAATAAACCATCTGCATGTAGCTCATGTTCTGGTCTTTGTAATAGGACTCCTTAGTTCAAACAGAAGTTCCAGTTCAACTTTGTAAAATAAGACAGCAGTACCTAGTTTCACTAGAACTTCTCAAAATATTCTCTCTCTTAGATACTTTCAGAATAGGGGTGAGATGTGCAGGCTGCACTGAGTAGAAGAAGGTGCAGCATACCTGCAGAACAGGCCCCAGTCCAAAGGGCATTTTTTGGTCTTTGTGTCTTCGTAAGTCCATTTAAATTCCTTGGAGGAGTTTTCTTGTTGCCTCCTTTCCCTTCTGCCACTAATGTGTATCTTCCAATTCTGACTCAAACATTTGAGAGGAAGAAGGAACAGTGCAATATAAAATAGATGATTTTATAAAATAGTTACAGAACAGTAACTCCGAATGGAAAATCACACATTTCTTTGAATGTGTGATAAGTGACATGAATATCATAAATGTTTAGCAGTTAGACACATATAAGAAATTCATAAATATTGTAAAGCATTGAACTAATGCTAAATGCGTATACATGCTATTTAATTTTCACAGTTGACTATGAAACTAAAATACATTGCTGATAAATAGAAAAAGCAAACTTACTTTTATAGAACTTTTGTTGGTCCACTCTGCAGAGTTAACCTGTAAAACAAGAGAAAACTTTTATTTTTGTGATTGCTTTTTTAAAAGATACTAGTTTTAATCAACTATCTGTCAACTTTCTCTGCATTGCTAGTTTGTCTACTTGACAGTTTGTTTTGAAGAACTAGTAGTTTACCTAATAATTTCTGACGTGATTCAACTGCAATGCCAAGCCTGTGTAGTAACTAATGGTTCTATGTTAAAGTATTTGTGTTCCTTACCACAGGAGCTGAGAAATAAATTTTATTTCAGATTGGTGATTGCACTGAAATGCAACAAAAACAAACCTGGTTTGAATTCAAACATTTTGCAATGCAGTAATTACTGGAATTTGATGAAATTAATGAAAACTGCTATTACTTATGGAAATATTAGGCAATTTGGACAGCTATATATTTAATATTATTTATAACCTAATATTAATCACATTAAAAAAAATAAAGAATTCTCTATTGCTTTACTGTGATTTCTCTTCATGCCGAAGAGCATAAATATCTCAGTATAAAGGACAGCACTCATTATCAAGATTTCTTTTCTACAGAGGCAAGGGGACTTGAAGAAGCCATACAGTTTTGTAGCAGCTATCCGGGATCATCTGTGAATTAGCAAAACTGCATCCAGACCAAGCTCTGAACAGTAACTCCAGAGAAGGGCAGCACAAGCCTCCCAGTGGCTACCTGGCTGCAGTACAGGCAGGCTATTCCTCCCTAGTCACTATCAGCCACCTCTTCGTCACCTGCCTAAATTCTGCCACAGGTATAGTGCACCTACTTTCCTTCCAGTGTGACACTGCAGTCTTTCACCCTTTCCTCACTCCTTTTTGCTCCCAAAGATTTGTCAAATCTGTCTGCTTTCTCTCTCATTTATTTTCATAATATTATACATTGTCAGCTGCTAAATCAACATGTGTATTGCTTCTGTAGGTTATCTGGTAAGCTGATTACATTCTGAATGTACAGAAATTTCAGGTTTTTCCATTAGTTCAATTGCTTAACCAAATCACCAATTTTCACCCCAAATTTGCAGCTCACCTCTGCCTTATCACAGACATTCAGGCACCATTGGAAAAACAGCCTAGGCCTCAGCCAAAGAAAGTACTTTTTCTGAGTTTTGTCACAGCCAAAGCTGTAATATGCTCAAGCTGTGATTAGCCATCTTTCTCCTCTTAGTCCCATGTACTCACAGACACTGAGTGTACCTTCAGCTATATGTTATTCAGGAGAAGAGGGATAAAAGTGGGAGAAACAAACCAAAAACTAGGATTGCTACCCTAGACTTCAAGAGATCAGGCTTCAGTCTCTTCCAGGACATTCTTGGAGCTATCCCATGGGCTAGGGTGTTAGATGGTAAGGGGGCCTGTGAGAGATGGTCAGCAATTAAACAGGGCTTCTTCCAAGTTCAGGATTGGTGTGTCCCTGTGAGTAAGAAATCAGGGAAAGGTGGCAGGAGACCTGTGCGGATGAACAAGGAGCTCATGAATAAACTCACATGGAAGAGGAAGGTCCATGAAATGTGGAAAAAGGATCTGTCTGCTTGTAAAGAATATAGGAATGTATTTAGGGCCTGCAGGGATGCAACGAGGAAGGCCAAAGCCAACCTGGAATTGGATCTGGCAAAGGAGATAAAGGATAAAAAGAAAGATTTTTTAAAGTATGTCAGCAGTAAAAGACTAGGGAAAATGTGGGTTCCCTACTAAATGAGGGGAGTGTTGTGGTAATGAAGAATGCCAAGAATGCGGAGATACTGGATACCTTCTTTGCTTCTGTCTTCACTGTAGGAACTNTATACATGCTATTTAATTTTCACAGTTGACTATGAAACTAAAATACATTGCTGATAAATAGAAAAAGCAAACTTACTTTTATAGAACTTTTGTTGGTCCACTCTGCAGAGTTAACCTGTAAAACAAGAGAAAACTTTTATTTTTGTGATTGCTTTTTTAAAAGATACTAGTTTTAATCAACTATCTGTCAACTTTCTCTGCATTGCTAGTTTGTCTACTTGACAGTTTGTTTTGAAGAACTAGTAGTTTACCTAATAATTTCTGACGTGATTCAACTGCAATGCCAAGCCTGTGTAGTAACTAATGGTTCTATGTTAAAGTATTTGTGTTCCTTACCACAGGAGCTGAGAAATAAATTTTATTTCAGATTGGTGATTGCACTGAAATGCAACAAAAACAAACCTGGTTTGAATTCAAACATTTTGCAATGCAGTAATTACTGGAATTTGATGAAATTAATGAAAACTGCTATTACTTATGGAAATATTAGGCAATTTGGACAGCTATATATTTAATATTATTTATAACCTAATATTAATCACATTAAAAAAAATAAAGAATTCTCTATTGCTTTACTGTGATTTCTCTTCATGCCGAAGAGCATAAATATCTCAGTATAAAGGACAGCACTCATTATCAAGATTTCTTTTCTACAGAGGCAAGGGGACTTGAAGAAGCCATACAGTTTTGTAGCAGCTATCCGGGATCATCTGTGAATTAGCAAAACTGCATCCAGACCAAGCTCTGAACAGTAACTCCAGAGAAGGGCAGCACAAGCCTCCCAGTGGCTACCTGGCTGCAGTACAGGCAGGCTATTCCTCCCTAGTCACTATCAGCCACCTCTTCGTCACCTGCCTAAATTCTGCCACAGGTATAGTGCACCTACTTTCCTTCCAGTGTGACACTGCAGTCTTTCACCCTTTCCTCACTCCTTTTTGCTCCCAAAGATTTGTCAAATCTGTCTGCTTTCTCTCTCATTTATTTTCATAATATTATACATTGTCAGCTGCTAAATCAACATGTGTATTGCTTCTGTAGGTTATCTGGTAAGCTGATTACATTCTGAATGTACAGAAATTTCAGGTTTTTCCATTAGTTCAATTGCTTAACCAAATCACCAATTTTCACCCCAAATTTGCAGCTCACCTCTGCCTTATCACAGACATTCAGGCACCATTGGAAAAACAGCCTAGGCCTCAGCCAAAGAAAGTACTTTTTCTGAGTTTTGTCACAGCCAAAGCTGTAATATGCTCAAGCTGTGATTAGCCATCTTTCTCCTCTTAGTCCCATGTACTCACAGACACTGAGTGTACCTTCAGCTATATGTTATTCAGGAAAAGAGGGATAAAAGTGGGAGAAACAAACCAAAAACTAGGATTGCTACCCTAGACTTCAAGAGATCAGGCTTCAGTCTCTTCCAGGACATTCTTGGAGCTATCCCATGGGCTAGGGTGTTAGATGGTAAGGGGGCCTGTGAGAGATGGTCAGCAATTAAACAGGGCTTCTTCCAAGTTCAGGATTGGTGTGTCCCTGTGAGTAAGAAATCAGGGAAAGGTGGCAGGAGACCTGTGCGGATGAACAAGGAGCTCATGAATAAACTCACATGGAAGAGGAAGGTCCATGAAATGTGGAAAAAGGATCTGTCTGCTTGTAAAGAATATAGGAATGTATTTAGGGCCTGCAGGGATGCAATGAGGAAGGCCAAAGCCAACCTGGAATTGGATCTGGCAAAGGAGATAAAGGATAAAAAGAAAGATTTTTTAAAGTATGTCAGCAGTAAAAGACTAGGGAAAATGTGGGTTCCCTACTAAATGAGGGGAGTGTTGTGGTAATGAAGAATGCCAAGAATGCGGAGATACTGGATACCTTCTTTGCTTCTGTCTTCACTGTAGGAACTCCTCCTCAGGACTCTTGGACCCTGGAGGTAAGTGAGAGGGTCTGGGAAATGGAAAGCTCCCCTTTGGTGAGGCAGGAGATGGTCTGAGAGCGTCTATGCAACATCAGTGTACGTAAATCCATGGGCCCTGATGGGATGTATCCACGTGTGCTGCGGGAGCTGGCAGAGGTGGTTGCCAAAGCACTCTCTATCATCTTTGAAAGGTCTTAGAGAATGGGATACGTGCCTGGAGACTGGAGGATAGCCAAAGTCACTCTGGCCTTCAAAAAGGGCAAGGAGGAGGATCCGGGGAACTACAGACCAGTCAGCCTCACCTCCATCCCTGAAAAGGCGATGGAACAGCTTGTTCTGTATGCCATCTCCAGGCAATTGGAAGAGAAGGATATAGGAGTAGTCAGCATTGGTTCACCAGAGGAAGGTTGTGTTCAACCAACCTGGTTGACTTCTGTGATGACATTACTGGCTGGGTGGATGGGGAGAAAGCAGTGGATGTAGATTACCTTGATTTCAGCAAGGAATTTGACACTTTTCCATGGCATCCTTATAACAAAACTGAGGTAGTGTGGATTAGATGAGTGCACAGTGAGGTGGGTTGAGAACTGGCTGACTGGCAGAGCTCAGGGGGTTGTGATTGGTGGTGCAGAGTCCAGCTGCAGGCCTGTACTTAGCTGTGTTCCTCAGTGGTCGGTGCTGGGTTCAGTCCTGTTCAACATCTTCATCAATGACCTCGATGAGGGGATAGAGTCCACCCTCAGCAAGTTTGCTGATGATACGAAGCTGGGAGGAATTGCTGATGTACCAGAAGGCTGTGCTGCCATTCAGTGAGACCTGGACAGACTGGAGATTTGGGCAGAAAAGAACCAGATGAGGTTTAACAAGAGCAAGTGCAGAGTCTCACACCTAGGGAGGAATAACCACATGCACCAGCAGTACAGACTGGGGGATGACCTGTTGGAGAGGAGCTCGGAGGAGAGGGACCTGGATGTCCTGGTGGATGACAGGTTGGTCATGAGCCAGCAGTGTGCCCTGATGACCAAGAAGGCCAGTTGCATCCTGGAGTATGAGTGTGGCCAACAGGTCAAGGAAGGTGATACTCCCCCTCAGTTCTTCCCTGGTGAGGCCTCACCTGGAGTACTGTATCCAGTTCTGGGCTCCCCAGTACAAAAAAGAGGGATCTCCTGGAAAGAGTCCAGTGGAGGGCCATAAAGATGATAAAGGGTGTGGAACACCTCTCTTATGAGGAAGGGCTGAGAGACCTGGGTCTGTTTAGCCTTGAATAAAGAAGACTCAGAGTGCATCTGATCCACATCTATGAATACCTAAGGTGTGGGAGGCAAAAGACTAGGCCAGGCTTCTTAGCAATGTGTGGTGACAGGACAAGGGGAAATGGCCACAAACTGATGCATAGGAAGTTCTGCACAAATGTGCGCAAGAACTTCTTCATGGTAAAGGTGACAGAGCACTGGAACTGGTTACCTAGATAGATTGTGGAGTCTCTCTCTCTGGAGGCATTCAATGGACCTGCCTGGACACCTATCTGTGCAACCTGGTCTAGGGAGCCTGTTTTAGGCAGGGTTGTTGGAATAGATGATCTCTATAAGTCCCTTCCAACCCCTACAGTTCTGTGATTCTGTGATTCTGTGATTCTGTGAAAATGGAACAGTACAACCTCACGAGGTGCACTAAAAGCACAATGAAAAATAATGCTACATATGAGGAAGTCTATACGATACAAGAGAGATTTTCTTTTTACCCATGCGTTAGAAAATGTAGAAGTGTGTATCGATGTTTAGTGTACATCTAGAAATTCTTCTTACCTTGGATGCTATTTGGACTTCATATTTAAAACATTTGTCTTTGTTAGAGTGATTTATTTGGGGTCGTTGCCATTGAATAATGCAAGAATCTAGAGTTTTGTCACAATTGACAGTGACATTTGATGGAGGCGTGAGTTTTTCTGAAATGATAAATTCAAGAATTCAAATAGTTGAAATCATTTAATAGTTTTTTATTAGATTAAAAAAAAAAAAAAACAAAAAAAAGCAATTGTGGGTAACATTTCTGTGAAGAAATATACTTATTTACATATATTTTTCTTGGTCATTCTGTTACAAGGCCAGAGTTCTCTATATCCTGTCTCCAGGAAGAGAAACAGGGACAAAGCCAGGGAACATGACTTAGGGACAGCCATCTGACGTTAATCCTAGTGTAAGAATTCTGAAGGTTATTTCATTCTTTAAACTTCCTCACTTGACTTCTGTGATATGACCTTATGGCTCGCTTGGTGTCATGAGGCATGCAGCTTATTTCTCCTCCAAAAATACCCATACAGGTTTAAGAATGGCACTTTAAAGAACTGACATCTCCCCTACTTTCACAAATGTGGGCAAAAGTATGGATACTTTTGTATTTTGATCATACCCAAGGACTTAATATCTATTGTAACAGCAAAAGTCAAGCAGATTCTGGTGACTAAAGGAGTGACAAAAAGACAACAGAGGGAATAGTTTCAGTTAGACTATCTTGCATTAGTCTTTACAGACAGGACTATTCTGTTTGTGGTGGGCCATTTGGTCACGAGCGGTCTTACTTCAGCTCTCTGAGTACAGCTTACCTCCTTTTCTTTATAGAATGAAGCTTTGCTTGTTTTTGGTGGCAAGACCAAAGCAGTAGAACTTTGCCAATAGTAAAAATAATTGCACCGGTCACTCCCAAGTAGGTCACCATATGTGAAAGCGCATACGAAAACTTGGGTTCTTTTGTACATATAATCATTTCTTTAGTTAAGAGTATGTTTCCCATGTATGATATCCCCACTGGCAAAGAAGAGGAGTAATTACTCAAATAGGCTTATCTCAAAAGATCTTTTTAGTTGAAACATCTTTGTCCATCACTGAAAAGATAGCAGTGTGAAATACCACCTCCTAAATTCTATCAATGTATACGTGATTAAAGTAGATTGCTAAAAAAGCTGAAACAGGCCACAGCTGTGGAGATTCCTTGCTTATTTTTATCATGGCTCTCTCACTTGAGTAATTGATTTTCTTGTAAAAGCTACAGTCTCTCACTTTAGACTCCAGGAATATAGATGGGACAGTGTACTTTTACAGATGATAAAGGAAGTAACCTTGAATGGAAGAACTGTTAAGTTACACCATGTACTTCTCCCAGGTCAGTGTTAATGTTGTATGGTACATGTCAAGTAATGGAGTTATTCCATATAAGAAAGGATGGAAAAGAAGTGGCTACGAAGAAAACCTTGGTCCAAAGCAGTAACGTTTTGAGAAGTTAAACAAGGAGGAAGTCTGAATGTCACTGAAGGAATTACTAAATAAATAATAGTTATGATATGTATTTCTCAAAAGACTGGGGAGCTAGAAACTCCAGCCAGGAAAAATTATTCAGAACAATTAAAAAAGGAGGGCATACACTTCCCCTTTTGTCATCGCAAGGACAATGAGTGAAAAGAGATTTCAGGTCTTGCCTGTATGGATACCACTCTTAAGGAAAAAAATATTACCAGACTAGGTTGGTAAATGAGTAAATGTATTCTGAACAAAAATGTAGAAAGTCCATAAAATAAATATTGTTACAGATTCTATGGGGAAGTAAACAAGTTAAATTCTGCAGCCAAATGCTGATCTCAGAAATAAGATAATTTTTAACACTTTGAAATATAATAGAGAATAGTGTGGAACTTTTTAGAGAAAGTATTTACAAAGTCAGTGATCACCATCTTTAGGATAATAATCAGCGAAATGAGTTGACAGACTGGGCAACACATTTCACCCTAGCTGCACAAGTGAAGATAGAACTAGAGATTTCAGTGAGAGTTTTGGAACTCTGGTGCTAACGTACAACGGATTTGAATGCTTGCATGGTTTTTTAGGTAAATGACAACCAAGCCAGAAAATTTTCACTCTCAGTGTAAGAACTGTTAGGGTGGTCAGACTTTGTTTAACAATTATTTCAGAACCTTACTACTTCCTCTTGTAGTCCATTTTTGCACAATATTTTTGCCAGCATTCAGGATAACACCAAATCTTTTCAGAAAACAGGAAAGACTGTCGCACAGGGGAGGCAGTTCTGTCTGAGTGCAGACTCTGTCCCAGGGATAAATGCTCTATAATCCTTATGCAATAACAGAAATAAAACAAAGATAAATTATTTACTCACCAATTGTATACAGTTCAATATACTCGTCGTAGAACTGGATCAGGGAGTTTTTGCTAGATCCATTCACCAAAAAGTAAGCTTTTTCTATCTTCACATTTTTGAATCTACATCCCATATGTCTGCCATCTTCATCTCTAATGTAAAGCTCACATTCCATTGTGTCATCACCTCTACGTATAACATAACAGATATGTAACAAGGAATTTTGGTTAAACATGGGCACTGTGATGTGTTAGGTGAGAATTCAAGGCTCAAGAAGACCTACTCACTCTGAGTTCTGCCAGTAGAGAAAATACTGAGTATCTCTTGGAACATTCCTGCCTGCCTGCCAGGTGCAGTTCATGAGGGAAATGTTATAAATCACACAGGAGAAGTTCTCAATGGCCGACCCATTAATGCCTGCAAACACAGCAATGTTCATTGTGAGAAAAAAAATGTGTGGATTGCTCCAAGCTCTTGGCACATGCTTAGATACAGCAGATATCTGAAACTCCAGACAATTACTGTTTGAATAAGCAATGATAAACTTAATTTTACGCAGCTGCATTGAAAGATATTTGAACTGACAGATATTATGAAAAATCTGATGTATATTTAGATCTGATCTCTGTCCTCCAAATATATGATTGTAGTTGTATCTGACAGGATTAGGCCCCATGAAGGCTATGCTGCCATAATGTAACCCGACACCTAAGGTGGCCATCCCATGCCTTGAATTATTCTGATTTCTGAGATTAACATAGCTTCACCAGATCACAGAGACTACAAATAACTCTTTAATTTCTAGCCCCAACAAATGTCAAAAGGAGAATAAACATGCCTTCTTAAAAGAAGGGAAGACTTAGCCCTCCTTTTATAAGGGAAAAGTAATTTCTTAGAGCTTGATGAGACAAGAAGTAGTGTCAATTTGTATATTCTAATTCCATGTTGCTTAAATAAGCAGATCTTGTACCTCATTTTAACACTCTCATATCTCTTATCCCTCTCATATAAAAAAAGGGTAAATTCAGTCAGGCCTTTCGTTATCATAGATTGTGCACTACAAAGTATTAGGCTTGGCACCATGAGTTATGCTGTTAAAAAATTCAAGGTGTCACATGCTTCTTGAGGAAGAATTTAAAAACTACAGCCTCAAACCTACTTCAACTTGACTTTGAATAATGTATTGATGACAGGAAAATGAAGTTAATAAAACATTCAGACAAGAATTTGCAATTAAGAAAATGTCACCAAGCAAAACAGTAACTGAGGGCAAAAACTTTACTGAGTTTCTTACAAGTTGTAGGAAAATAATTTACTTGTCCAATAAATATTGTCATAAGGATGTGAACAAGAAGCTATCCATTTACAGGAAATAGAAGAACTAAGGAAGTAAGCATTTCATGTTTTTATAACTCTCAGGCCATTAGAAATATGCCTTTCCCAAAGTCTAGTGTATTACCTTGAGGAATATACTTGCATGTGACTGAGTATGTATTGTTGGTACTCTCTGCTGTAACTGAAAAGCTTGCCCCATTGTGCAGAGGAAGTGCTAGATTTCTACCAAAGGTGCAATTTGTGTTCTTTACCTGAAAAATGACATTCAGATGGTTAATTTCTCACTTTTTCCACTAATGGTTTATGTAATACTCCCTGTAGAAAGCTTGTGCTTTCTTTTTAACAGTGAGTTCACTACTAGAGTGAAGTAGGTACCGATATCTCCCTGAGCTAGAGAGCTTCCTTCATAGAAATTTTGGATAATGAACCTTTATCAGAGTAAGGTGAAGACTTTGATGCTTCCCTTCAGGACATCTCATGACTGAGTTGTGTAAAAAATAGGAACTCCTCCTCTCTTTCCATCCATAGCATACAAAATCTTCTCAAAATGAAGCATATGTTCTATCCTAAAAATCAGTAGATGGCTTTAATGTACTTTATTCACCATTCAATAACAAAAGGAGATAGCCCACAGATGGGCTTAGGGAAGGAGATGGCTTGAGGTTAATCTCCAGTAATATTACACTTCTTAATGTTAGCACCCAATTTGAACAAATCATGTAAGTGTATAATCTATTTAGTGGTAAAGGACACAGATGTGTGCATCTAAGATAATGGGATACATCATCTCCAGGCAGGACCTGTATCTCTCCATTGACTCCTGTCAGAGTTTTGAAGACTAAGGTTTCCACGCTTAGATAGTTGAAATGAGGGCGACATGACTTTATTCTAATCCATGATTAGTGATTCAGATGCTAGAACTACATGGAATATTAAAGGATTCCCAAGAAGTTAGACTTCTGGAAACTGCCTACAGAAACAGTAAATGTGGGATATATTTTGCTTATTGACACAGCAGCGTAACATAAAATGCTTGAACATTATTTGTGCAAAAAAAAGGGTGTCAAAAGCAATATTTTCTGTTACAGTTGCTGTTCCTGAACTGTACTTCAAAGATAACCTACTCAATCTGATGTGCAAGAGGTATTGACCAAATAGACTGTGACATTACCACAGCTTTGGTCTCTAGAGGAACAGAATTTGGTGAACACTGGAGTAATATATGTATTCAGAAAAAAAATAATCCCAAGAGAATAACTTCATGACTTGCTTTGAAGAACCTGAACATCTTTAAAAGAAAACCTATTCTAGTAATGTAGTAATTACAAATCAGGGAAAGGTTTAGCTTGCCATCTTCTCTGCATGAGAGCTGAAAACAGACTAAACCAAACACAGAAGTTACCTTTCCATAAAGTCAGAATACTGCCCAAGTAATCCATTCTGCTCCTGTAAGCTATCAAAACATTGGATCCATATTAAAAAAGAAAAGAAAATCTTATTTCTCTATTTCTTTTAGCAATGCATATGCATTTCCTGTTCTCTTGGGCTAAGATAAGCATGGAACATGCTGTCTTGCAGAATGATCTAGATTGAATGCCTTCCAAGAACATCTAGCTACAGAGCTGCTGGCTGCTCAGGCCCATATTTTTTTCATGTCTTCGCACAGTTTGTCTATTCAAATGCGCTAGCTATGTTTGAAATACACACAGATAACCAGCTTGGATCCCAGGAGCTATTCCAAAAAACACTGTTCCTTTATAAGTTTCTATGTCACATGAGTCCCAGTTCTGAGCTACACTACAGTTCCAGTGCCACTGAACACTTATTAAGGTCAGCCAGGGCACATGTATCTAATCCATTTTTTCCTCTATACTTGATAATTCTCATCTATACAGCATGAGATGCCTCTCGCTGAAGTTCCTTTGAAACCAGGAAAAGAGGCAATCTTACACTTCAGTCTCATCAAGATCCTGATCCCACAATAGTCCTCTCAGGGCCAGAGTTTCACAAGAATTGTCAGAGGACAGACATATATCAGTACCAAGATGGGCCTCAATAGAAACTAAAAAGAATGGCTAAAACACAGACTATCTTATTCCTACCAGGAATATCTTTTTCAGTTACTTAAGAATATGAAGGAAAAAAAGTGTAGTGATTTATCTCTGTTAATACTTCACATAGAAAATTTACCTGTATAGTGACTTCATTACTGTCTACAGTCACAGAACATTCATACTCAGTCAAATTCATGGTGCTGATCCAGCTCAGTTCTGTTTTCCACCAATTCAGCATCAAATTTTGGATGGGTGAATCTGATATTTCCCCTGAAATTATCACACAGTATGATCAGTGAAGTGCAGGTTTTTGGGTTACAGAGGTTACTACTTACCAGGTCTAAGACAAAAGGCAACTAGAGGACACATATATCTAAAGAGAACTATGTTACACTTCACCTAAGGGGATATCAGCAGAAACTGTTCTACTCACAATTTGTGCACTGCCAATCATCATACATCTGGGCAACCAGCAGCATCCACTGTGTCATGAAGATGAGCCCAAGACACAAGAGCATCCTCCCTTCCTTGGAGACAGAAAGCAGCAAAAAATTGTCCAGTGTGAAAGATGTCAGAGCGAACTGCTCTCCTCTGAATTGGTCTGGCCTGATCTGCTCATTTTACCTGCTTCCAAACCATCTGTCTGTCTCAATTCTTGAGAAAGAAAAGATTATATGGACCAGGGAATCTTTAAAATGGATGGTAAGAAGATTAACAAAGTTATTTTTTCTGCAACAAAAGAATTTGTGTGATGATTTAAAAAGCTGTTGATCTGGGAACTGCCCTCTTGATGACTGCTGAGGTCTAAAGATTATCTATCAGCTGTACAGAAGGATTAGGAAGAGTAGACCTCAAGCATGTGGGTAAATAGCTGCAAACAGAAAATGTCAGAATCTGATACAGCAAAATCAATCAGCTCCAGATACTCAGTGATCACTATGCTAAGCCTGATGACAGTGTTAACTCAGTGTACTTTCAAGTGTAGTTTTTAGTCTACATGTAGCAGCATCTAAGTTTATTACAATTTCAAGACCAAAACCAGAAAGAAAACAAAAAAAATGCTGCTAAGGAACTTTCTTTGCAGGCAGTAGATATTTTGTTTACAGAAATTTTTATTCAGCTTGACTCTATGTATTTCTCTGCCAGCTTTTGAGATTCTGCCTGGGACATCATCCCTCCAGTCCCTGGCTTCCTGTATCTATCTTAGAGCATTGCTAATTACCTCCATAAACAAAATAGAAAGACAAAGATAAACCTACCTTGTATTTGAAAACTTCTCTGTCTCATTTACCTTTGTCTCATAGCCTGGAAGCTCAGAGAGGATGGAAAGACTCGTGATGGTTATACAACCACAAATAGAGCTGTCTCCTTGCCTCTTATGTTTTAGGGAACACTCATATCATCGGAAGTGTTGCAAGATGTGATGCTCATCACTTCCCTCCTCCTTGTTACGAAATCCAGAATCTTGTAAATTTTAAAACTCACATTTAATGCAGTATGAACAAGTAGTTAGCTGGTTAAATTTTCCTTTCTGCTGTGTAGAGTATGTTAATATTTTGTAATCCAATGAATATGTAAAAACATTTTATTTTACAGATATTTCTCTCTGGCTGTAAATAATTCTCAACAGTACAAAGTATAACTCAATAAAAAGCATATCCTTCCATAGGCCAAGTGTGCTGCTCCTGGTACTTGATGACAGGCCCTGGAGGCAAGGTCCCATCCAACAGCACTACCAGGAGGAGGCAGCTAGGGTGTGGAGGCATTCCCATTTGCCTGGATAAGAGGCTCAATGGTGGACGCAGCTGGGCAGGGGCCATGTCAGAACCAGGCAGAGCTGTGGGGAGCTGGAACTTGGCCCTTTTGCAGTCTCCCAGTGGCAGGAGCTGGTGGCCCTGGGGTGATATTCTAGGGAGAATAGAGATGGGAAAGTGCCTGGGGTAATAAAATTAGATCCATAGCAAATGTCAGGGAGAATCTAATGGGATTTTGAAAACTGAAGGAAGACAGAGTTTCTGTGCATGTTTTTTTTTCTCTCCTTTCTCCTTGAGGGATATCCTTTGTCTCCCTTTTCCTGGATTGTTAAGTTCTCAGATAGTTATGCAGTCTCCCACCCCATTCCTTCATCAGACATCCCTAAAGTAGGAGCTCTGCTTCCCTTCTGGCACCTCACACTGCAGGAAAAGAGAAGGAAAGGTGCTGAGGTGACCTAGAGACTAGGCTGGAAAGGAAGAAGGCTGGAATCAATTGCAAGAAGGTTGCACTTGTTGATCCTGCACCATTTTAAGGACCGTGTTTTAGGTCAGCTGTTGCTCTGAGGGTGTTGTGTCTCCACATGCCTACAGACACTTCCTGAGTGAAGCAGGTGGAGCACAAGTCCATATATGGTTGCGGATGGATGGCTATGCAGTGCCTGTATCTGACTCAACCACTCATCACAATGGTGAGGGTGTGGTAGGACACTGGACAACTGCATTTTCTGTGTGCCTAAATTTGGTTCTGGGTAGTGCTGTCAACTTTCAGCTTTCAAGTCCTTCCAATTACATGTCTTACAATGGGTGCAAAAGAGAAACACAATCATGCAATGCTGTGTTCTTTTTTTCTCCAGTCCAACTCCAATACATGGTTGCTTGAGCCTCATGATCCCACTCTGAAGAGCTCAGAAGCCTATAGCAAACAGTGGAGCACCACTCTCTGGTACTTTCTGAGATTATGCATCTATGCAACACATTGAGGAAGTAGGGGTTTTGAGGTTTTGGGGTGTGGATACTGTTGTTTTTTTTTATTTTAAATTGAATATATTGCAGTAGAACAAGCCAAACAACCCACAAGGACAGTGTTACCACCACAAAGGAGCTCTGTTACCCAGGGGATTTCTTTGTTTATCTATATTTAGGGCAAATCCTTCCTGAGATTTTAAAAATGTAAACAAATCTTAAAAAAAAAATAAAAAGTCAGTTAGCAAAACTGTTGCAGTTGATGATATTATCAAAGCCTTGGAGTCCAAGAACCTGTATGGAGTGGCCTCACTGTAACCCAGGAGACGAAGAAGAGGTTCTTTCCAGAAGTACTGGTGGGCAGAGATGAGAGGACATTCAGCTTTTCAGTTCTTTGAGTTCTGTGAGGATCCTGCCACTGGCAGATCAGAATTAATACAATCTTCCTAGAAAATCCTAAAGCATGAAGAACGTTTCATTCATTCAACAGCAATAGGAGTGCTCACGAGGACTGCCTAAGCATTTTTCTTATATTGCATCTTTTGTATAGATTGCAACATTAGAAATAGGAGCCAACTCTTTTTGGTACTTGCACTACTTCCTTTTTTTCAGAAAATGATGTTTTCCATAGAACAAAGGAATGGCAACAGGAGACCAGAACACAAGATTTCTGTCTGTGTGAACATCTGAATTAGTTAGAAGGGTACATAGCCTGATCACCCTTTCCCAATGATAATTCCTTTGGGTTTTTACCCAAGAATGGGATAGGGGTGCTTTAACCCCACCTATTCCCACCTCCACTAATGGATAGGAATTCTGTTGTTCTTATCAGGAAATTAGAAGTGAATTCCAGGTTTCTAAGGGGGATTGCAGCCTTAGCAGCTTTCCTGGTGAAATCAAAAGGGGTGTAAATAGTTCACTAATGGTCATGATTGTGAAACAGGATAGAGAGGATCTGGTAGACTTACATGTTTTGATTTCTATTGCAAGTTTTGGTTTTAGTTTGAAGTTTGTGATGCAGAAGCTCTTACTGTCAGTAAGTTATAATTTAAAGAGTATGCTCCTTCTCAACTTCTATTTATAAAGATATCCATAAGAAATTGTTGATAAAAACTTATTTAGAAACATGGAATGAGAAAAATCTGGCTTCAAAGGAAACTTCTTGAATATCATGTGAAGTAGCAGATGTTTACCAGCATCACTGAATTTTGTCTACTAGGACGGGATTTCAGCTGCCTGAAATGACTTAAACCATCCTGAGACCTGCTGGTAGGGCAATATGGCAGGGTATGGAGAATTAGAGAGATTATCAGGAATCATATTTTGATACAGATATTGGACAAACCGAATACAGGAGATACTCAATTGGATTTATAACTCATCAAAGAAGAGCTGGTCAAAGATGTGACAGTTGCAGTCCTGACTGCAAGGTCCACGATGTGGTAGACTTTAAGATCCTGGGAGAAAAGAGGAAGGCAAATAGATAATGTATATGTGGGAGGTCATGAGAGTGGTGTTTAGCTTGCTTGCCAGCAGCTTAGATTTATCTTCCAGAATATCCTTCCTCTTACAGTGTTTTGGATACTCTGACACAGACTACAGCTCCTCTCTTTGAGTACTAGGTAACATCTCTAACAGTTCTTGACATCTGCTACCTTTGCCCTACACAAAATCTATTCCAGAGCCACCTTCTTGTAACTCATGGACTCAGATCTCATTATTCTGTGCCCCCACTTGCTTCATTCTGACGCTGGGGATTTCCTATGCTGCAGGAGCTCTCTTGGGGGATGATCTTGTCTCTGATGGACAGTTTGTATTATGACATGGCTCAAGGCATACTTCCCTCCAGCAAGGGCTATGCTCTGGGCAGAAGTGAAATTCCCATCAGAATCTCCACTTTAATGAAGACAACTCATGTTTCTTCAGTTAAAGACAACTATATTGAGTGTTTTGTTTTGTTTTGTTTTATTCTGGCATATCTTTACCTGATCAGCACCTTTCCTGTTTTGGAAGGATGCAATTTGACTGAACATGCAAATCACTTGAGACATTCCAGTGTGCAAGGGTTTCTTTTGTGGTTGTGTTCTTTGTTTGCTTGTTTGCATGCTTGCTTGCTTGTTTTTTTTTTTTTTTTTTTTTTGGTAAAAACATAGAAAAAAGTATGAAATTAATTTTGGAAGTAGTTTTAGAAATTTTAGATAAGGATTTGAACGAGCGAGTCAGGAACAGAATTGTTTAGTAGGCATAGAAGATCTTTACTATTTATTCTGGAGAGACTCTTCAAGTAATGCTGAAATGAAGAAAAACAGATTATTTATAGCAGAAGTGTAAGTAGCTTAGCTATTGTAACCATGTAGCTCACTAGTATGTTATTTCCATTACTTGTAACAGATCATTGAGAACGTGTCTGTAGCATATTTCATTTACATTTATCTCTATGTGCTACCATCAAGGTACCATTGCAGTATAAACACTGATGACTGCCAGAGTCTTTGGAAGGGGAGACACAGGATATGGCAATGAGGTACACAGGCATGGGGGACATAAGAGATGGGACATAAGCAGGGCACTGGGCACCCCATGGTTATAAATGACATCTAATTCATGTCTTTCCCAACCTAAATGATTTGTCTAATGAAGTGCAATGTATGATTAGACTCCACATTAATGATTCTGTTTGACATCTCCTTTCTAGTTAGAGTATTGCATTAGTTGGAGTATGTAACTCAAAATATTTATAGAAAATATATTATTTGCAGCAAATTATGCCAATTTTTTAACAACAATCTATAGAAGACTCGCCTGCTCAGGCAGTGCTGTTATATCTGTTTACAAGAGGGAGGGTATGAAAAACCTGTAAATTACTGCCAACAAGATATATAATCATTTGCACGTAAAAAGGAAACTCTTCTCTTGCATGCCATTATGCCACTTCTTCAATAATTGTTATTATTTCTTCAGTTTCATGCTTTGTGAATTGATTATCTGTCTATTAAAAGAAAAACAAAATGTTTTATTAACATTTCATACATGAGATTAGTCACTAGTTTATAATTTTGAATCTTCAATTATTCAGATTTTTATTATTTGCTTATTATAAAGAAGATGTATTGGGACTCTGACAAGGAGAGGACTGAAGTAGATGAGTATATATCCTCCCTTTATGATGAGCCCCTCAGAAGGGACAAAAGGACCTTTATACTCAAAAGCCACTCTTGATCTAACATGGGAAAATTCATGTGACTAAGGAAATGTAAGCAAGATGCATAGAGGATTCCAGTAGGTCCTTGTAGGCATGTTCTCACTTCCAGACCTCTGCCAACTGGAATACTGTCTGAATTGTAGCAAATTTTGCACAGTGCTCTCTAGTCTGGCTGTTCTAACTTTTGGTAATGCATATTGTCCTTGTTCTCATGAGTCTCTCAAGCTCCCTGCAGAGACCAGATGCTGTCAACTTTTTACTGTACTTTCTTGGTTACTATATGCTAGAAAATTCTCCTCCTTCAGCAGCACTGCCAAATACTATTGTGGTCTCAAAGTCTGCTACAACAGAAATATTTTTGACCAGAAGTAGATTTCTCTGTCTCTCTCTCCCCATAGCTACCAGCAGTCTGGTTCTGCATTATTATTGCACTGAGAATCTTAGGCTATGGAGAGCTGGATGAAATTGTTTATTTATCCAATATATCTTGGAATGGGAAAGGAGAACCAGGACAATTATTTGCATATGGAGCTCCTCTTCCAATACCCAAATAAAAGAAAAAAAAAGAAATATACTGAATGCATTTCTCATACATTTGAGACTGCAACAGATCCCTCCTTTACAAGAAAAGTTCAGACAAATGGAAAGAAAGCATACCTGGAAGCTCACTGGAGAGATATCATGGAACAGGTCTTTTGGCTGTAGTACAATTGTCAGTACTCTTTTCAAATAAATGGTTCTACAGGGACAAAAAAAGGTGGAGAGAAAAAGACACAATATGCAGACTTATCAAAATGTACTCTATAACACTGAGGCCTTGTTTTATTTCTCTGAGAAAAAAGTAATGAAAACATAACTAAAAATTACATGGGTTGAATACAATGGCATCATTTTATTGTTCAGAATCTGGATTTTAGCAATTTATTTTATGACTTGTTAAAGAGTCAAAGAAAGTTGCATTTCTTCATCCACTAAAACAGAAATATCCTTAAAACAAGGAAATAATTTTACTTGCCACCCCTCTATGCTGCAGTGTATAAAGGAAAGAACTAAAGGGGAACTGACCTAAGAACTTATGCCACTATTGAAAGGAGTTGTGCTATGTTGATCAAGCAGGTAAAAAAGTTTGGAAATCTGAAATATAGAGCCCACTTGTGGCTCTATGTCTACGAGGTCACGATACCTGCTGTAATTCAGTATCATCTTTTCCCTGTCCCCTCTACTTAAAAGGTATCAGAACTCTTCAGCTAGGGAAAAAGGTTTTATTTCACATACAAAATACAAGTTTTGCACAAGAAATAAGACTTACATGATGCAGAAGAAAAGTATGAGACTTGCTGCTATCACTGATATCAGAAGTAATGTGTATGATGAAATAGATGTAAGTTGTTCTCTTCCTGAAATACAGTAATCATCAAAATGTTTAGTATCGCAAAATAGAAAAGAGCACACAACTATGTGAAGCATCTTCTCTGATGCATGATGGTGTTTCACAGCATCATGTCAACACTTCTTCCTTGGCCTAGCTTCTCATTGACTTGTAACATGTGAAGGAATGGGATGGCAGATGGTATGTCTTCATCAACCTGACACTTTACCAAGCATTTTGTGATTAACAGAGGTCTACATATTATTTCCAAGGTGACAGAGAACAACAGGAGAAATGAGAGATCTATAAAAATTGATGAAAAACAGACGGCAACAGAGACTTGAAAAAGATGTGCTTTATCTGCTATCTTCTTGCAAGAAGCACTGACTGTCACAGCAGAATGATTGGAGGCCTTCCTCCTTCCTCATATTGAGAGATATGTCAGTTTTTTGCTCTTTTTCATCCTAGCAAACTGAAGAGATGGGCAAATACAAAAGTGTTTCTACCTGTGAAGTAATAAGCGAGGCAGACAAATAAGAACCGAGAGAAAATTATGTTGAGGAAATGATTTTCATTCTTACCAAACTCTACAGGTGTACTCCACTCCCCCCAGTTTTCGCTCACTAAACAGTGATTGTTAGTAGCTCTGATTTTGACGGTGTACCTTTTTTTTTCACTGAAGCTGTCAAATATATAGGAATTTCCTGTGATGATTCTTTCCTAAATATAAAACAACTAGACTGAAATCTTTGTCTTCACTAGATGTACAGATGTTAACATATGTATCTGTTTCATTTAACAATGTAAAAAATTACAGAAAATTTTTTTGTATATAGTTCTTCAGCCAGATGAATGATATTTTCCTCCTTTATACCGACTTAATTTTCAGGTGGTATTTTCCTGTTTCCTTCATCTCAACCCCATCCTGAGACCATTAATTAAGTAAAATTATTCACAGTTATTCAAATTTTATGTCTCCAAACATATAGTGAAATTATGATCCGTATTTATATATATACATGAATTTGCTAGGAAGTGCAATGGACTGTAAAATGGAGGATGTGTGACTTGCATAGAAATAAGTTCCATGTGTGCAGGTATTCTTTTTACTGTGTTTTATAAACAATAGTTTAGAACTGTATTGAGGAAATTTGTTGGTAGTAAGCGTACATACTACATAGACACTGGTGGACTGAAGCCAAAGCAATTTGATTGCAGGATGTAATTATATAAGTGGCTTTTCTACCCAGCATGAACTTTAGATTAATGTAGTAAGAAAGACTTACCGTTTTAGATGTATTTTTGATTCTTTCCTCAGGATCAGCCTGGCAACAATAAAGAACTTCAATTTTTATGATTGTTCCTTTTCTTACTATATAGTAAGGTGTTCTGCTTTATAAATGGTTGAATTTTAGGAAGAAAAAGAGTACATGCAATATTTTAAATGCTTTTCTTTATTCATTGTGAAGCTTTTCTTTCACTGAAACATTTTTCCTCATGACCTATGCTCTGAAATAATGAACCCTTTAAATATGATTGCAGAACTGGGAATCAAAGAACTGAAAAATAATAATAAAAGAAGTTCCTTTCACATGCTCTGTGTATGAAAGATGTATGTCGTACTTGTACTAAAACGAATATGTAAAAATACTATCTAACTCTGATTTTTTTCCCATCAAAACTGTGGGTGTGTAACTTCTGCATTCTTAATCGTTAAATTCAGCTATGTTATGTCTCCTAATTTATTTATTTATTTGCTGTTGGACCAAAGAACTCATAACTATTTCCACAAATATTTCAAGCAGTTTTCTTGATGGATATTATACTATTGTCCTTATTCATCCAAATCTTCAAAATAGTTGCAGTCAGTGGAATGGAATATAAGATAAGAGTCACTTCAAGTTAAGGAAAACCTGGATATTCTGTTCCAGTGATAAGATAGAATATTTCTTTTTATTCAAAAACATAGCTGGCTATTTCCACTTGAGGTTAGAAGGAGGGACAATGAACTTAAAGAAAACAAAGACAAAACCACACACATTTAAAGAAGCCAACACAAAGAACTGATATGTATTGCTACCCATTTATACATTTCTGACATCCACAGTGCAATTCACAACAATTCTGACTGTATATAAGGTGCAGACTTACTTTAGCTAAGCCTTGGAATTGGATGAGAGATACAAACTTCAAGGTCAGTCAAGTGATTAGTGCAATCTGGCAGAGATGCTCATTTATACAAAAACTGCATCGAAAAGAATTACACAGCTCCAGTTAACAGCAAAACTAGGAACACAGAACAAAGAAACAAACAACAAAAAAAACCTAGGGAGTACTTTGCACAGGCAATACTATAAGTGTGCTAAGCGACATTGTCTGTTATCTGTGTATTTACTTTTCTTTGCATCACTCACTTTTTTCCTCTGGTGCTCTGCAAATGAGTTTAACCTCATACATTTCCAGCCCTAAAACCAGCTGGCTACATTGAAATTTAACCTTTTGGCAATTTTGAGAATTCACAACAATCCAAGAATTCCAGTTACACACTGAATTTGCTACCTAGCTCTTGTTATTCCCCAGCTGTATCCTTTAACAGAAGTACTTGCTCTGTCATTTGGTCAGTCAACTTCCTTATGCAGCAAACTCAAGAATGCCAAACTAGTGTGTCTTTTGGAAGAGTGGACAGTGATGGCAGGGAAGGTCATGTTCCATGTTTGTGCTGAAGGAACTGTTCACTCATGGTATGGAGAATCCTTGACCAGTTCCTTTAGTGATGGGCCATACATTGGACTAAAAGTATTCCTGCAAATGGCTGTATCCACCTGTGAGTAGCAGCTGTTCTCAGCTCATATGCAAGGGTACTTCACAGGAAAACAGAGAGGTAACTCAAGAAGCGAAGCAAAAGAGTGAATAGCGCTTTCACTGTATGATAGTACAGGTGAAATGCAGGCATGCAAAACAATGTTAAGAGTTACAACCATTCTCCTTACCTTCTTTTCTATGACAATTTCATATTTGAAACAAATGTCTCTTTTCACATGACTTGTACGAGGTGGCTGCCACTGAATTTCACAGCTGTGAGGAACTCCCGTACAGTTCACAGTGACATTTAATGGAGGGGTGAGCTTCTCTGAAACAATTTAATTAGAAATACAATTATTATACATTCAGGACTATGGCTGATTAAAAATCTAGTCTCTTTACTCTGTCTTATTAAAAAACTGCATTTTTTATGGGAGTTACCAGATTCACCCCATATTCAGAAAGGAGAACTTCCTAATTTAACACTTCAGTTGAGGAGTCTGGAGTATCAGAAGTAACTGTAGGCTAAATTAAAACAAAACAAACCAAACTAATTGCTATATTTTACTGAATTCAGAAATATAACCTGTGTATGTTATGTTTTGTTTTGTTTTCTTGCTCACTTTTTTTAAGGCACTTGGTTCTTTTGAGGGTTTTATTTATTTATTTATTTGTGATTCCTCATTCTTTTAACACAATGCAGGAAATAAAATTTTAAATAAAAAAATTAAAAAATGGTCCTTACCAATTTCGTACAGATTAATTGTCTTTCTGTAGGGCAAAATATTTTGTCCATTTCTAGACTCATTCACCAGGAAATAAGCTTTCCTATTCTCTTCAATTGTCACATTTTGGAATCTACATCCTGTGTGTCTTCCACAATTATCTTTCATGTAATTCTGGCATCTGAGGAAATCTTCTTTCCTTTATATGACAAATTTCTACAGTTTAATATTCACAGTGTTGCATGTCAGACCAGAAATCAAATTTTCCAAGGCAAGAAGAGCTACTTACCTTGAGGTCTTCCAGTACAAGAAATACTGGGTATCTCCTGAAGTGTTCATGTCCACATGCCAAGTGCAGTTCATGAAGGAAATATTATATATCACACAGACAAAATTTTCAATGCCTGTGACATTCATCCCTGCAAACATAGGAAGAATATCTCATGTCCCTTCTGTGGAAAGACTGTGTAACTCCTTAAATCATGTAGAATTCTGCATGCTTATTTAGTGATTTTGGGGCACCTGATTAGCAAACACAACTGCATACTGTTTGGGTCATTCAATTGCACATTTACTTCAATACAGCTATGATTTTATCTGTTGTGAATCTGAGGACTGGATGACAGTTGCTGAAGATATGACAGATTTAATCAATTCAGGCACAATGACGTAGTGGAGACTACTAATGAATTCAGTCACTGATGTGTCTCCCACCTCCCTTTTGATACCTATAAGCATTGGATCTTATAAATTTTTATAAATATCTACAGGGAGGTGAGGTGGGAGTCAAATAGATGAGGTCAGGCTCCTCTTTGTGTTGTTCAGTGATAGAACAAGGAATAATAGCCTAAAACTTGAACAGAGGAAGTTCTGTACTAACATGTGGAAGACGTTCTTTACGGTAAGGCGATGGAGCACTGGAGCAGCTTGCACAGAGTTGTAGAGCCTCCTTATATGGAGATATACAAGACCCAGCTGGATGACTACCTGTGCAATCTATTGTAGGGTACCTGCTTTAGCAGAGGAGTTGGAGTGATGACCTCTTGAAGGCCCTCCCAACCCCTGCAATTCTCTGATTCTCTGATTCTGTGATTTTGTGATGTGTCCTTTGCATACATCCTCAGTTTAGCAAAGGTCCATAGTGGGATGCAAATTCTGCAACTATGAGCCAGGGAAGTTTTCTCTCCTGTGTTTGTGTTAAGTGCTCTAAACTTATGAGGGTGGATTTACAAAGGACTGAGAATTTAAGATTACCTGTCCACTACTTTTTTTTTTTTATGTGTTAACAGTAGGTGATTACAACCTAACCCTAAGTCTGTATCATCCTTCTGAATCCTTTTCTCAACAGTGATATATGAAAAAATAATTATTCTCCAGAAAAATAGGAGCTTAAATGCACTCTTGTACCAAATTATTATTATTATTTTTTTGTTAGCTCCAGGCAGTTGCTCTGCTTCATGAAGGTATTTGGAACTTCTTTACAGAAAGTTTATTTCATTTGAATATATTAGGAGTGTAGGAACTTAATAAATGTGGTCCGACTCAAAATTTCCAGAGGCAAAAGCTGGTATCTAGGAGAACTAATAAAATGTTATACCTTAACCACAAATACATAGAGATGTATAACTACCCATTACTCAGAACACCTCAGGGGAAACTTCCTATTCACACTCAGCACACTGGTAATCAGGATGCACTAGGGGAAATGTTATCAGGGACAAGATGTTTCAACGGAGTCCCAAGGGAAGAAACTATCTGATTTTTAAACATCTGAAAATAGAGAGAAATAATTAAAGATACAAAAAATTGTGAAATACTCCTGTATTTCTGGAAAGTTTTATATCTTTCAAGAGTACAATTGAAACTCTAGAGCTCATTTCAGCAGCATTCCTTTCAACAGCAGCACCAGCCTGAGCATCTCCTGTTCTTCCTAATCTTCCATGTTTCCTTCCTGATTCCATCATGCCTTCATGGCTGTATCGCTCCTTTGCAGGGTTTCACAGTGTGTTAAGCTGAACAAAGAATCACTAAAAATAGTAATACTCTACACTCCAGAAATTTTTATTTCATACTGTTTTTTTCATCTTGCTCTGCATCCCTTATCCCTAGCAATGGAACCATTTCACCCAAAATGACAGGAGGTTAGCAACAAAGATACAGAGGAGAGATAAGCTACTTCTTCCACTACAATAAATGCTGACACTACGTAGTTCCTAGAGGCATGTGAGCATTCAGTGTAAAGTATTCTGAACATCTTTGACTTACATATGTGTTTATATAAATGTATAACAACCCACCCTTTAGACTCCACTGAGTGTGTTATGGTACTAAGATGACCAAGAGCATCACTCTTCTCTGTGTTATTTCACAGATTAACCTGATGACCCAGGGTCAATCAGATCTACACTCTTCATTTCCCCATATACAAAAGGGAGTTATTTCTGGATTGCGGCGCTGTTCCCATAAAAAAAGTGCAACAGTCTGAAGTATGATCACAGGCACGTGATCTTACAGATCTTAGAGACTTAGGTTTTGTAAGGCCTTTGGTGATGCTGTAAATCAAAAGGAAAAAGCACCATTCTAATGTCAAATCTGGGAACATCCTCATTCAGGTACGGCCAAACAGTTAGGTTCACTGAGGACATAAGAAATAGGGTAAAGGGAACACCTAAGATGGCATTGTGTCATTGTGGTTGAAGAAAAGGTAAATGAAACCAGTTCCTTGCCTTCTTTGTTTCTAACTTCAGCTTCTTATAACTAAGAGAAGCACATAGAAACACCTAAATTTTCTTTAAACTTACGATCCGGTGTTTTGCAGCCACAATGTAATTCTGCCTACAAATGGCCATGATCAGATGCAAAACTATTTGTGAGTTACTTTATTTCCTTTGTGGATAGGAATTTAATTTTATTTTCTTCTTTATTCACCTTTCCATGGTATGTAAGGTTTTGGCTACCTTTCCTTTAGGGAACTGTTTGTTTATTTTTGAGTCTACCCTATTCACTATAATGTTACAATTTTGTCTTCATTTTAAATAGCAGCTAAGTCTTCCTGAGATATTTCTCCCATTATTTTCCATTATTTCAATGAGATATTTAAATTTTTCTCCCTCCACTTTATTATAGAGAGCTTGCCAAATTATCTTAGTGGTTTCTTGCTCTACAACTCTTCTTTTAATAACCCTGTATTCATCATTTCTTTATCATTATTTCATTAAAAACAGATAGAACTGTACCGTCATGATTCTTTCCTGTGAACTGTACTGCAATAGACAAAATAAAACAAAACAAACAAACAAACAAAAAAAACAATTTTATCTGCAAAAAATTATCAGAGGAAATAAATTTTGGCTCTGCATACTTTGTAGTAATCAGGACTACTAACAAGGAAGGACTGGATCTCACTGCTAGGCCAGGACCAATTTTACATTTTATTCAGTAGTTCATGAATAGAAAATGAATAAGATACTTTCAGCTCTTGGGCCCAGTAGATCAGATAATTTGTAGAGGGTTGCAAATAGCATATTTTAGAATTAAAAGAACATGACTTGTTTTTGGAAATGAATAAAAGTAAATTACTTTCAACTTTTAACATAACTCTGAAGATGTCATCAGATTGTGGGGTGAAGTTTGGCTTAACAGCATACAGGTGCTGTAGATGTGCCTTCAAGGAAGGCAGTAATTCTATGCTGCCTCTATAGTGGTTGGAAAGAAACAGTATTTAAGACACAGTTTATTCAGCTTAGTCTAAGGTGAGATAAATGAAGTCTTTGCTATGCTTCTTACCTGCAAAGATAAGTCAGGGTGATCAGCCCAGAAGTATCCCTAGACAACAAAATTTTCTGCCTTGAATACAGGAGATTTAATTAATTCTGCTTCTAACATCATCTGGAACCCACATCTAACTAATGAACAGAAATGCTTCTTATCTTCTTCTTTTTTTTTTTTTTTTTCTGGAAAATTGTAAATTTTTGAAATTATTTTCCTCCTCTTTTTTATACTTTTGGTCTTGTGTTTCTTCTCTTTAGAAAAACAATTACAGTATAAGAACAGTAGTTTTTCTCTTCAGAGGTGGGAAAAGCTTTATTTTACATCTCACATAATTGCTGTGCAGATTATTCCCCAAAATCTTAAGTAAACATAAATTATTTCCATGCAAAAATGTTTCCATTCTGCAACCATTCTGCAATGCCATTTAGAAACTTTCTGTGAAAACTGGTAACAGCTAGGCTTCATGTTGCAGAACAAGACACACCCCAATTCTTTGAAAATACTGAGCCCTGACCCATGTGCACAGGAGATGTTCATTTTAGAAATTTGGACATATCAGCTAGGTTGAAATCCTGCTACATTGTCTATTCTCATCCAGACTGATCAGTGCTCATTTGATTAGAAAATACTGTCCAATAACCTCCTGTAATATATGACCATGTGGCTTATCATAGCTTATCATGTCAGATACTACAATAACTTTTATAAACAATGGAAAGGAAGATTTGTTAAATGAAAACAATTTTTTTCTTTTGTCTTTTTTTTCATTATTATTTTAAACCATATGCCTTGCTATGCCTTTTAGGCATATTCAATTTATGCCTGTGTTCTTTTGACATTTTCAGAGAACTCTTTATATATGGAAATTTCTACTTCAGTCTTAACATTGGAATAAGAGAAAAGACACTCAAATAGTTCCACTTAACTGATGCTTAAATGTTGTACTTCTAAAATAAATTCACTGTTACAGTGATTTTGCTCCATGAATATAAAAATCTGAATATTTCCAATCAGACCTGGCATTCTTCAAGAGTATACTTGGATGAGCCCAGTAATAATGGAAATATGGAAACTATTCATTTTAAAATATTTTTATATAATAAATGAACTGTAGAAAAACATATTGATGGCATGTATGCTAATATGCCATCAAAAGTTTGGTTACATCTGTCTTTGAAGGCAAAAGCTTGCATTCTGTAGGTAGTACCTGTCCATCTCTCAAAGTTATTTTAAGAACATTAAAAGTAACACAAATGACAAAAAAATGCAGTATTTCTTTGTCTACCTTCTTTGTGGCAAAACTATAACAGATAAAGTCAAAAGCAAACATACCTTCTCCTCGCAAACCTGTTTCCTTGTGGCAGTTATGGCAATGGGGCACAGAAAAAACGGAAGCCGTGCATACAACTCAGTGGCATATTTTTGTGTGCTTTGACAATGTTATTTCATTACTATGTTCTTCTAAACCTCATGTAAGAGGGTGTAAAAATCCCGCCTACATCAATGTCTTACTCATTTCCCTTACACCGCACTTCCGTAAGGCAACGGGCAAGTACAGCCACTGTATTGCTATAGGGAGGCAAAAATAAAAATGGTGTGACAGCTTCTTCACCACTTCATTCACATAATTTTATTCTTTTTCCTGTTACATGAGCTTCATATGGGTTTCTGTATAGAGCACAGCCTCGGTGACAGATGCAGATGTAAGATAAATTTCTGGGTCAGGTATAAGTCACAACCATTGTTTCAAACCACAGTACTAATTTCTGCTTATTGCATCTGTCTGGTGCTGTGGAGTATGTAATAGCAATTTCCAGCTCTGCGCTATTCAACCTCAAAAGCAGTTCCTATAGAAGTGTAGCAAACCAGTGTTTCCAGCTCCCATAACTTCTACTTCATCCACCTTCCACTTGACAAGGGTAATGTCCATACATACACAATTTTTTTTCTGGGTACATTCAACGAGCAGACAAGGTAAAGTTTCTTCTGACATGTAAAAGCCCTGAGAGTGCCAAAGCAACACAAAGCAACTGTCTGTGTTAGTGCACTGATTCCGGGAGGTGTGCAGCATGCCTTGCCTGGACTGAAATATCCTCATCCTAAATCCAGTAATGTGAACACAGACCTGAGCTAACACACACTGCCCATGCATGGAGATAAGAAACTGCCTAGGTGAGTAGACCCTGAACTGAATAACATGAGGCTTTTTGCCATCTTGGCTGATTTTGAGACCGAAGAATGTGCCTGGATCCTGAAAGACCCAGCAAAGCAGCTTTCTTTGAACGGAGAAATGTAGCATCTACCTTTTGATGGACTGCAGAGCACACGAAAAGCACATTTTTGACTGCCTAGGGCACTAGTGCTTTGGATTTCTTGGGAAAATGCCCACAGAGGTAGGAGAACAATGAGAGCTGAGAAGTATTTAAAGACTTTTAATTTGGCTGTAATAGCTCTCAATCTGGCATGCAAAAAGCAGGGCGAATGAACCAGGGAGTGAGCTTGGCTAAGTCAAGACCTCTTAGCCAAACTAAGACACAAAACTGAAATGAATAGGCAATGGAGTCAGGGATACAAACTCTGGAGAGATTAGAGGGATGTGGTCCAGGGGAACACGTAATTCAAGTCAAAACTGGGCCCGAGCTTTGCTAGCGATGAAAAAAAATAACAAGAAAGACTTACTAAAACGCACAGAACAACAATGTAAGATAAAAGAAGCTGTACTGTCCCTGATGAGTGAAATAGAAAATATTCTAGTTGCACTGTCCACTTTACAGAATCCAATGGTCTGGGAGAACGAAGAACTTCCCACTGCCAGAGAAGATCATGTTTGAGACTATTTGAGGAACCTGAATGTGAACAAGTCCATGGGACCCAGTGAGATCCAACATATATGGATGTCTGTCAGTGTCATAAGGTTCCCTGTGGCTGGAAAAGGAGGAAACACATTTTTAAAGGGAAAAGATCTACATTAAAAAGAGAGAAAAGGGTCTGGAGAACTATAGGCCAGTCAGTCTCCCCTCTGTGCCTGAACAGACCCTCCTGGAAACTGTGGAAAGATACATGGAAAATTGATAGGTGAAGGGTGACAACAATTGCAGATTCACTAAAGGCAAATTGTGTCTGACAAATCTGTTGGAATTCTGCAATGGGGTTATAATGCTTAGGGTAGAGGAAGAAAATTGACATTATCTACCAGGACTTGTGTAGAGCATTTGATGCTGTCCCACTCATCAAATCTTTGTCTCAAAATTGGAGAGATCTGGATTTGATGGAGGGACCACTAATGGTGGATAAGAAATTGGCTGGATGATTACACTGAAACTGTTGCTGTAAATTGCTCAGTATCCAGGTGGATACAAGCAATGGGTTGTGTCCTTCAGAACTCTGTACTCGGGCTGATGCTATTTAACATCTTTGTTAATGACATGGGTCAGTGGACGACCTCAAACTGATTGGCGTGACTTACATATGCTAGAGGGACTTTGGCAGGTTTTAGAGGTGACCCATGTGAATAATACGCATTTCAGCAATGCCAAGTACAAGGTCCCACACCTGGGTTGTAGCATTCCCAAACATGAATACAGACTGGGTGATGAATGGACTGAGACCATCCGTGCAGAGGTTGACTTAGGGGTATTGGTGGATGAAAAACTGAATATGAGACAGCATTGTGCACTTGCAGCCCAGAAAGCCAAATGTGTCCTGAGCTGCATGAAAAGTACAGTGGATAGCAGGACAAGGGAGGCAGTTCTCCCCTCTACTCCACTCTTTTGAGACACCACCTGGTAAAATGCATTCACCTCTGATGTCCCCAGCACAAGAAAGAAAAGGATTTGTTAGAGTAGGTTCAGAGAAGTACTACAAAATAAGTAAGTAGGGCCGGAGCAACTATCTTATGAAGAGAGGTCAAGTATTGGGGTTGTTTAGCCTAGAAAAGAGAAGCTTCTGAGGAGACCTTATAGCAGATTTCCAGTATCTTAAAGGAGCTTGAAGGAAAGATAGAGTCTTTATCAGGGAGTGGTACAGGACTAAGGCTAATGTCTTTAAGCTGAATTAGGGTAGATTTAGATTAGATTCTAAGAAGAAAACATTTACTAAGAGGTTGGTGATGCACAGAAACAGGCTGCCCAGAGAAGCTGTGGTGCCCCATCCCTGGAGGTGCTCAAGGCCAGGTTGGATTGGGCCCTGGGCAGCCTGAGATGGTGGGGGGTAGTCCTGCCCATGGCAGAGGGTCAGAATGACATGGTCTTTAAGGTCCCTTCCAATTCAAACCTATTCTATTATTTTATGATTAGATGACTCTGTGTTAACTGATCTCTCTACCTTTCTCATCATTTAATTACTTGAACATGAATTATTAAACAGCACTCATGACTTACAATGTTCAGTGAGTGTACCAGTCTTGCTACACATATCTGTTATCTTTCACTGAAGGAGTTGCAAATAATTTCAGATTTGTCCTAATTCTGTTTGCTTGTATATTGAACAGCTTCTCTCCTATTAGCCTTCTTTATTATTTTTTTTCCTTTTTTTCCCTCCTGATCAGAGGAGGAATTGTGAGTTTCTTCAGAAGAAGTTTCATCCTCCTGATGTTTCAATTCCCCTATTTTATTCATAGATCAGAGAGCAGACAGTAGGCTGTTGCCTGCTATGACACTTCAAGAAGCTGCAGAAGTACGACCTTCTGTTCTCTTTCTCACTTTCAATTGTACACACATTTTAAAACTGGAATGTGTGTGGTTTCAGGACCAATTTTTATCAGCAAACTTGAAATTTCTTTTTCAATAAGGTATGTATGACCTGTCCAGATGGATGATAACAGTGCTGAGAAGGTTGGAATCTAAACAATTGACCTTCATATTCATTATGCAGTGTGAAACAGGTCTTCTGTTGAAAGGATGTAATTAATGTAATTAAAAACTGTATCACAACAAACAGGTACACATTCTAAAATAGAATTGCATAAACAAACTTAAATGAGGATGGATAGTCTTCCTATACTTCCATGTCTTTTATTTAAATTGAGCTTTCTAAAATATTTACAATTCTTCTATGCTATCACATGATTAATGGGCAGTTTATTTGGTGATATGGGAAACTACTTTAATTCTTTAGTTCGTAAATGTATGTGTGACTTTTTATAGGGAAGATCTGTGTAACCTTCAGGGTATAAACATATTTGCTCATGTACATGATACTTCCTCTTCATATAATCATCTGGGATGGCACTGGACCACTTAGATTTTCTTTGTTAAGATAATACTGTAATTTATTGGTGCAAGTGTAAGGAGTTTACCCACTCTTAATCTCCTTGCAGTGATTCAAGTGTATTTTCAGGTGGAGGTGAGAAAGAATCATAGCGGGACATCTGACCAAATTATTGATGACATCTGGGATCCTGTGAAAATGTCAAGGATTTGGGACTTAAATGGGCACCGATGTCTGATGAAACTACACTAGTCTCAGCCACGTAAAGCTGCTCATATTATGAGTGCAAACCTTTCTGAATGTGAAAGCTGCTTTTTTTTTCACCAGGATTTACTGATTTCACACAACAGCAAAATAAAAGCATAGGTAAATGAGAACTCCTTAGTCCACCTCAAGTACTTGAACATTTGAGTAACTTGCCAGGCATAGGAAAATGTGCTGATCATGAAGCCCTAGTTCTCATGCCTCTGACTATAACACAGTCAATAGCAGGAGTAGACAAGAAGTGAAAATACAACAGAAGCTCCACAATCTTGTAGATTTAATCTAATAACAAGTTATCAAAGCTCAATGGTATTTTTTTTTTATATTTGTTTTGCATTTATTTCTAAGGTCCAGTCTTTCCTGTGAAAGAAAGCAGATGGGAACTCATTGTGCAAGAGTTAAAGTTTGCATAGCAGGGTGATTTCATGGCCTCACTCAGCGCCAGCCAGTCTGCACATACCAGCCCAGTTGTAGGCTGTCAGAGGCTAACTTCTCCTTCATTAGTACTGAAGAGTGCTCGAATGATTCCAGGGATGGGGCATCCAAAACTTCACTGGGCACCTGTTCCAGTGTCTCACCACTCCCACAGTAAATAATTTCTTCCTAATATCTAGACTAAATTTACCCTCTTCCAGTTTAAAGATGTTTCCCCCCATCCTGTCGCTACCCTGCTCTGCCTCACCAGCTTTTCTGTAGGTCTCCTTCAGGTACTGGAAGGCCACTATAAGGTCTCCTCAGAGCCTTCTCTTCTTCAGGCTGAAGTGCCCCAGTTTGCTCAGCCTACCCTCACTGGGGAGGTGCTCCAGCCCTCTGATCATCTTTGTGGTCCTCCTCTGGACCTGCTCCAACAGCTTGATGTTCTTCTTGTGTTGGGGGCTCCAGAAGTGGGCACATTACTCCATGTGGGGACTCATGAGAGCAGAGTAGAGGGGCAGAGTCATCTTCCTTGACCTAATGATCACACTTCCTTTGATGCAACCCAGGATACGGTTGGCCTTCTGGGCTGCAAGCGCGCGCTGCTGGCTCAAGGACCACTTCTTCCAAACTCAAGATCATAGCATCCCAACAGGTAGGAAGTCATGAAAGGGAGCCAGGAGGCCTGAATGGTTAAACAAGGAACTGCTGGGCAAACTCAAATGGAAGAGGAATGTGTACAGATCACGGAAGGTGGGGCTGGCCTCTTGGAAGGAATATAAGACTGTTGTCAGAGGATGTAGGGAGGCAACTAAGAAAGCTAAGGTCTCCTTAAAATTAAATTCCGCAAGAGGGGTCAAGGACAACAGAAAGGGCTTATTCAAATACATTGCAGATAAAACTAATGTTAGAGGCAATGTGGGCCCACCAATAAATGAGGTGGGTGTCCCGGAGATAGAAGGTACAGAGAAGACAGAGTTACTAAACGTCGCCTTTGTCTATACTGCCTGGGGTTGTTCTGAGGAGCCCCTTACCCCTGACGCCCCAGAGGAAGTCAGGATCAAGAAGGAATTGGCCGCAGTTGATGAGGACTGGGTTAAGAACCAATTAAGCAGTATAGACAACCATAAATCCCTGGGTCCTGATGGTAGGCATCCATGGTGCTGAGGGAGTTGGCACAAGTCACTGATAGGCCACTCTTCATTATCTTTGTTAAGTCATGGGGAACGGGAGAGTTGCTTGAGGACTGAAGGCAAGCAAATGTCACTTCAGTCTTTAAAAAGAGCAAGAAGAAAGACCAGGTCAGCTTTCCCCCTTCCCTGGAAAGGTGATGGGACAACTTATCCTTGGTGCTGTTTCTAGACTTATCAAGGATAAGAGGGTCATTACGGGCAGTCCACATGGCTTCACCAAGGGGAAGTCATGCTTAACCAATCTGATAGCCATTTATGAAGACAGAAACAGGTAGATAGATGATGGTATAGCAGTGGATGTGGTCTGTCTTGATTTTAGTAAAGCGTTTGACACTGTCTCCCACAGCATTCTTGCAGCTAAAATGAGGAAGTGTGGTCTGGACTATCAGGTAGTGAGGTAGCCTGTGAACTGGCTGAAGGAAAGAAGCCAGAGAGTTTTGGTCAATGGGACAGAATCTAATTGGAAGCCTGTATCTAGTGGAGTCCCTCAGGGGTCTGTACTGGCACCCATGCTATTCAATATATTCATCAACAACTTCGATGTGGGAATAGAGTGCTCTGTCAGCAAGTTTGCTGATGACACAAAAATGGGAGGAGTAGTTGACGCTCCAGAAGGCTGTGCTGCCATTCAGAGAGACCTAGAGAGGCTAGAAAGCTGAGTAGAAGAAAATTAATGTAATATAACAAAGGCAAGTATGGAGTCTTGCATCTGGGCAAGTACAACCCCAAGTACCAGTACAGGCTGGGGACTGACCTGTTGGAGAGCAGCATAGGGGAAAGGGAGCCGGGGGTCCTGGTGGGCAGCAGGATGACCATTAGCCAGCACTGTGCCCTTATGGCCAAGAAGGCCAATGGCATCCTGGGATGAATTAGAAGGGCTGTGGTTAGTAGGTTGAGAGAGGTTCTCCTCCCTCTACTCTGCTCTGATGAGACTGCGTCTGGAATACTGTGTCCAGTTCTGGGCCTCTCAGTTCAAGAAGGACAGGGAACTGCTGGAGAGAGTCCAGCACAGAGTCACAAAGATGACTGTGGGAGTGGAACATCTCCTTTACAAGGAAAGGCTGAGGGAGTTGAGTCTATTTAGCCTGGAGGAGACTGAGAAGTGATCTCATTCATGTTTATAAGTATGTAAAGGGTATGTGTCAGGAGGACAGAGCTAGAGCCTTCTCAGTGATATCCAGTGATAGGACAAGGGGCAGCGGGTGCAAGCTGAAACATATTGGAGGTTCCAGATAAATATGAGAAAAAAATTCTTCATGGTGAGGGTAACAGAACACAGGAACAAGCTGCCCAGAGAGGTTGTTGGGTGTCCGTCACTGGAGATAATCAAAACCCACCGGGACACATGCCTGTATGACTTAATCTAGGTGCTCCTGCTCTGGCAGGGGCATAGGACTAGATAATCTCTCGAGGTCCCTTCCAATCCCTGACATTCTGTGATTCTGTGAGGCTATTTGCTTACCAGAAAAGAACTAGTTTTCAAGCTCCATCTAGATTTGCAATTATTTCCACATGCAACAGTGGAATTCTTTCCTCAGCACATTTCCAAGAAGTGAAAATATTTTAAAATATACTTTTCTGCTGTCCATTGACTGTCAATTCCCCTTCCTGGAGTACTTTCACTGCAATAATGAATAATATTAAGATGAAAATTCATTATAAAGTTGCACTGTATAGAAACTACTTGGTTGACTAATCAGGTCATAAAGTTTAGAATAGAAAGAGAGATTATAAGGATACAGAATAAATTGTATAACCAGTGGCTATTGTAATGCAGTCACAGAGGAATTAAATAATTGACTTATACTGTAATGTTTTCCCTTTTTATTTTATTTTATTTTATTTTTTTCTGGTTAGCTTCCTGTACATCAAAGGCTGCAACTATACCAAAAATTTGTTTTGAAAAATTTCACTATGGAAATGTACGTGAGGTTGGTAGTTCTTGTGAATTACCGGTCAGTACATTTATTCAGTACTACTGCTCTTATGAAAAAGGAAATGAGAGAGAAAAAAAAACTAACTATAACAGATCTTTTCAGAGCTGAGTTGTTCTGAATGCTGCTTTATAGAGGAACTGAAAGACTCCTACTATAGGATAAAGACTGTCCTGTGACCCTTGTGTCTACTCAGCTTCTATAATTCTTGAAACTGGGTCCTGCAGACTGTCAGGAGCAGGGTTACTCTCATAAGTACAAGTTCCTGCGCTGGGGAAGTTGGGCCATAACGTAACAGTTACAGCAAATTAGTATACAAGATACTGGGCTGGTACAAAACCCGTAATTTATTTTCATGTTGACATTCGTAAATGTGAAAAAAGTGATTATAGATTAGGAAAGTTTAAACCCTCATTAATTATATACAGCAAGCAATGTGCTACCAATATCAGTATAGGTATTTAAAATAGATGATGGGAAAGTGTAACTTGGCAGAAAGACACAAAATGCACAGTCAGCTCTGCAGAGTGTTCCAAACCCAGTTTTGTCATCGGTAGTCTCATTGTCAGTGTTTGAGCTATACATGGGTGTTTTCACTCGAACAGTCACTTGAAAATGGACTTCCCCTAAACTGCTGTGTAAGGCTGGAGAATGATTTGGTTTGTTTACGCAAGTTGCACGCCAGACTATTGTATAAGGAATCCCTTATTATACCTGCAGGTTATACCACAGATTCCTTGGGGTCAGTCTGTATTCTTTTCAAAACCAGAACCATTTCACAGGCTTCACACGACTTTGACCTTTAATTTAAAGCATAACAATTTAATTTAAAGAACTGAATGTATATGAAAGAGCATTGCTGCTGTTGTCTGGAAGAAGTTGATATGAATCTATGAATCTATGATAATCAGAAGACAATCTTTCTGTTTGTTCTTTTTTTTTCAGTCTCTGAATGTATTTTAAATTTTCCACCTTTAATTGGAGGTCAAAGAAATGGAAAGAAAACAATATTAGAAATTTGGATGTGGTTTAGGACTTGAATGTATGATTATTATCATTATTATTTTTACTTTTTAATTATTATCATTAATCTGTTTCATAAACAAATCCAGATGTCTGTGCAGAAGAATTGCCCAATCCCACATCTGGCTTCAAGATTCATAGATTCATAGATTCATAGATTCATAGATTCATAGATTCATAGNGGCTCATGTTAAGCCGAGCATCAACCAACAGCCCCAGGTCCTTTTCCTCTATACATTCTTCAAGCCATTCTGCCCCAAGCCTATAGCATTGCATGGGGTTATTGTGGCCAAAGTGCAGGACCCGGCACTTGGCCTTATTGAACCTCATCCCATTGACCTCAGCCACTGAAATTTACTGTTGAGTACAAACTGGCTTTACTTTTTTATGCAGACTAGCTAAGCTTAAGATCTTAAAATCATAGAAGTTTATATCTTTTAAAGATTGTTAAATTATGACCTGAATTCAGTTCAAATATGCAGATGCTGTTAGGTCTCCCCAGTCTACAAAGGGGATTCTGTCCAAAAAAAGCCTTAATTTTCCTTTATTTCATGCATACAGCGAAAGCTGATTCTACAGTGAGCAAGATACTCAGAGCACAAGAGGCTTGTTTAAACTTTTTACTCCTGTTTTGCACTTTAAAAGAGGAAATTGCAGTCGACTGCAGCTGATAGTATGCTGACCTCACATGTCAGGGAAGTGTAACAACTGAATATGAATTTGTCTGTAATGGCACACTTATCTAGATGTAAGGCTATCCACTTAGGCTCACTAGAGCCCTATTGTAGAAATTACATTACTTGGAAGCCAAAATAGAGCTTAGATTCTCGCTGTGTAGCAGCGACAAGTACCGAAGGTTCCTCTGATTTCTGTTTGCTAGAAGAAAATTTTCACTCTCTTTCCTTACGCGACAATGGTTGATGCTTGCGTTTCTCTGATGCTAGGCTACCATCATGTGGCCACTTTGAGAATCTTTCCAAGCAACAGAAACGAAGGCTTGATGACTCAGCCTGCAAAGCATCACGCTCTGCCTGTATGTGAGACCGAGTCCGCAAATGTTTCAGAGGGCTTAATTTTGTTTCCTGATTCCAATCCGTTATTTCTTAGCTACTGTACCCAGTGGTTTGTGTATTTTTTGTTCTGCTCTAATTCTCCCCTCACCAAACACTAACAGATCATACCTTCATTTCAGAAGGACATGATGAAAATTTTCCTGAAAAAAGCAGCTATGGGCCACTCTAGCCATTAAACTCCGAAACCTAAGGTTTATTTGTACTGAGTATTTCTGCTCATGCACACCATGCTCAAGCTTTGTCCTCATGTAGATGTGCATGTAGGTCTGAAATCTAGCCAAAACACTGCAAATTTCAGGCATCTGACTTATTATTTCAGACTGTAAATCAAAGCAAAGCAATACAGAAACTGCTAACGGCGCTGCTTTGCAGCTGTTATAATAGGAACAGAGATCTTCAGGTGAAGTGCAAACCTATATTTTGGACCAGAACCTTGTATCAAATAAAGGCTGATTTACTGGAGTAATGCTTATTCATGTTACAGTTGAATTAATATTTAAAAAGATATATATTCTCAATATATTTATTGCTGGATTGCCCAGGATGCTTTGCTGAATCTCTTGATCCAGAAATAAACCAAATTAAATGTTTAATGTGGTGTTAGTTCACTTTATCTCTTTTTACCACTTTGCTTAAAAAGTGGAAAATTGGATATATTTTAGGGAAAGATTTTTAGCTACAGACTCTGTTGACTTCTGGTCTTGGACATTATTTATTTTACATGATTTATGTTATATTAAAGTTTGTATAATTTTATCTTACACAGAAGTAGAGCTTTTAAACAAAATATATCAATATAAAAGTTCTGCTATCAGATTACATATACTGCTGATGAGCAGACTAATGCTGCATTTTCAGGTATGCTGACTGACAAGAGAAAACCATGCTTCTGTTTACAGTCATTTTGCACTACAGTGAAATTCAAAAAGGACAATGGAAAGGAGATTAATTTCTGAATTGTAGATTAAAGCTGCACACTGTTGCCATCTACATCTTAGTTACAACACTGGATGATTCCTGGATGAAAATGTACATTCTCTTTCCAGCGTATAGTTTTTCCATTGGCAGTAATGATAGCTGGACTTCATTGTATGGGAACTGCTGAGTCATGGTCTGAACTGCTGATTAAGCACCTGAATGAAGACCCAGTCAGCCCTGGAAGCACAGGTGTAGACAATTCACCTGTGCAACTGGAAGGGGTGAAGCCATGTTCCACACCTTCTAGAGCTCATTTAAGGGCTGACTGCCACTGAAGAAGGATCTTTTATTGGAGACCTCTCCTTTGGAATTGTTTCTCTGTGAGTCCAGATCCTTGGACATGGGTGGGTATTGTGATATCTTCTTGTTTGTGCTGGTTCCTTTGCCTTTACACTCATATGTGAAGATATGTGTATACACACCCAATGTAAAAAAAAAAAACAAAAAACAAAAAACAAAAAACCTTATCATTTAAAAATTAATTAATCTGTGCTGTTGCAGTGACAATCATATGGGTATTACCTGTAAGGCTATAAGCAGCAGTCTGATATTGTGGTAACACAACAGTAATGTAAGGATTTTCATTTATTTCCTGTATACTGACCACTGTACTCTGGCTCACAGGGCATTATGCTCAGGTTCCTTGATTTTCTCCAGTCTAGGATATTCTGAATACTTAAAATATCGGAAGTAAATGACTTTCTTCCTCTGCTCCTCTGCCTTTCTGAGTTTACTAAGAAACTCAGACTTACTGTGTTTTGATCATTTCTTTCATTACAATAGATTTGTTCATTCATTTATTTGTTGTTCTATTGTTAAATTTCATGAGACCTACACTTCAAGCCAATCTTGCTTTTCTTTCTTTTGTCAAGACTTTTTTCACCCCTACTTACTCTCTTGTTTTCAATGAGGTGAAGTTTTTGCTAGCAATATTCAGAAAAGATACAGCACTTTTTAATCCCTGAATATTAAATACTCATTAGGACTCTTTCCACCTACACAGAGGTAATCTTTCAGCAACTCAGTTCTTACCTGTAAAGCACCATATGCTGACCCATTGATTCTGTGAGATGTGAGAGTACCACAGCCCCTCTAATATGCACTTTACTGTGTCAGCAATGGGATCTTATTTCAACAAGACAGAAATGGGTACAGTGCAGGTAATGAGTACTTGAAGAGGATTTAGTTTATTTATACAGAACTTCAACTTGGAGTTGCTGAGACCTTTTTGTAATTATTTGCAACTCTCCTGTGCTTCCAGCTCTGACAGTCCTGTGACCATGTAGATGTGTTCTGGTGATAAAAATTATGTAGCCCAAATCACATTCAAAGACCAATTGAAACAGCCTAGATTTTGTCAAATCTAGCCATCCTGACCTCTGTTGGAAAGGGTCACTACAGAAGGTGTCTGAATATAATGCTTGTACAACAGAGCTGAAAGTTACTAGTTACCATTTTGGAATAAATAAATCTTAGAAACAAAAGGTAAATATTAGAATAACACCTTTCTTCTCCCTACTCACAGGCTCAGACTTAAGAATCCTAGATAGACACCGAATTAATGGTAGATTAATCTTCTCCTCCTGATGTGGATATACATCTCTGCACAGTGCCACAATTCTCCTCATCTGACACCAGTACTGGTGGTTTCAGTGGTGAGGTTACTTGCTACAAGTGCTATCTAACTCAAGCTTGTTTGCACAACGTTTCTTACATCTTCTCTATTTTATTTTATTTTTTTCAGATATTAGAACACTTACTGTGATTTCTCAGAAGTAAACTTCTGTCAGAATAACAAACAACTGCTGAAAATGTTGAGAAATGCTTAGCCATGCACTTCTGTCTGATGAAACGAAATGGAAATGGCTAATGAATATGACTAAGCTGAAAGCAGGGAGCTGATTCAGAGTGACGACATCCCTGATTCATCTGGGTTTTCTTGAGACAAGGGAATTGGTATTGCTTGCATGATCAAGTGCAATAGGAAGAGGTGAAAAGAGGAAGTCAACACAACTTCTGAACAGGGATCTGNTCTTATTTCAACAAGACAGAAATGGGTACAGTGCAGGTAATGAGTACTTGAAGAGGATTTAGTTTATTTATACAGAACTTCAACTTGGAGTTGCTGAGACCTTTTTGTAATTATTTGCAACTCTCCTGTGCTTCCAGCTCTGACAGTCCTGTGACCATGTAGATGTGTTCTGGTGATAAAAATTATGTAGCCCAAATCACATTCAAAGACCAATTGAAACAGCCTAGATTTTGTCAAATCTAGCCATCCTGACCTCTGTTGGAAAGGGTCACTACAGAAGGTGTCTGAATATAATGCTTGTACAACAGAGCTGAAAGTTACTAGTTACCATTTTGGAATAAATAAATCTTAGAAACAAAAGGTAAATATTAGAATAACACCTTTCTTCTCCCTACTCACAGGCTCAGACTTAAGAATCCTAGATAGACACCGAATTAATGGTAGATTAATCTTCTCCTCCTGATGTGGATATACATCTCTGCACAGTGCCACAATTCTCCTCATCTGACACCAGTGGTTTCAGTGGTGAGGTTACTTGCTACAAGTGCTATCTAACTCAAGCTTGTTTGCACAACGTTTCTTACATCTTCTCTATTTTATTTTATTTTTTTCAGATATTAGAACACTTACTGTGATTTCTCAGAAGTAAACTTCTGTCAGAATAACAAACTACTGCTGAAAATGTTGAGAAATGCTTAGCCATGCACTTCTGTCTGATGAAACGAAATGGAAATGGCTAATGAATATGACTAAGCTGAAAGCAGGGAGCTGATTCAGAGTGACGACATCCCTGATTCATCTGGGTTTTCTTGAGACAAGGGAATTGGTATTGCTTGCATGATCAAGTGCAATAGGAAGAGGTGAAAAGAGGAAGTCAACACAACTTCTGAACAGGGATCTGATTCTTTTTTAAGAGTTAGCTTATCCGGTCATACAGAGAGAATTGAACAAACTGATCTATAGCGAGGAAAGTAACACTGGACTTAGTGCAGGAAAGGGTTTGGAAATAAGGAATTACTGGATGAGATCTCCCTGGGAAAATGTCCTTAGGGACATAGGGATGAAGAGCTATCAGCTCTTAAGGACCAAATCTGTAGAAGCATGTCTCATTGGGAATCTCCAACATGCTAAATGGGGAATTACCAAAGCCTGTAAATGCCACTGTAGAAAGCTATATATTTTGTCTTCTCCATCAGAAGCATGTGTGTTCTCATTGTAAGACTGAAGGATTGAATTGTGTGTGAACTGCAAGAGCTGTGAAGACCTGCCAAAGGTAAGGGATAACATTATTTTTCAAAACTTCAGGCAAGGACCATTCCTCTTTTTCAGATTCTTCCTGGATACCAAAGCTTTCATCTCCTCTTCCGATGAAGAAGTCAGAACTNTATCTAACTCAAGCTTGTTTGCACAACGTTTCTTACATCTTCTCTATTTTATTTTATTTTTTTCAGATATTAGAACACTTACTGTGATTTCTCAGAAGTAAACTTCTGTCAGAATAACAAACTACTGCTGAAAATGTTGAGAAATGCTTAGCCATGCACTTCTGTCTGATGAAACGAAATGGAAATGGCTAATGAATATGACTAAGCTGAAAGCAGGGAGCTGATTCAGAGTGACGACATCCCTGATTCATCTGGGTTTTCTTGAGACAAGGGAATTGGTATTGCTTGCATGATCAAGTGCAATAGGAAGAGGTGAAAAGAGGAAGTCAACACAACTTCTGAACAGGGATCTGATTCTTTTTTAAGAGTTAGCTTATCCGGTCATACAGAGAGAATTGAACAAACTGATCTATAGCGAGGAAAGTAACACTGGACTTAGTGCAGGAAAGGGTTTGGAAATAAGGAATTACTGGATGAGATCTCCCTGGGAAAATGTCCTTAGGGACATAGGGATGAAGAGCTATCAGCTCTTAAGGACCAAATCTGTAGAAGCATGTCTCATTGGGAATCTCCAACGTGCTAAATGGGGAATTACCAAAGCCTGTAAATGCCACTGTAGAAAGCTATATATTTTGTCTTCTCCATCAGAAGCATGTGTGTTCTCATTGTAAGACTGAAGGATTGAATTGTGTGTGAACTGCAAGAGCTGTGAAGACCTGCCAAAGGTAAGGGATAACATTATTTTTCAAAACTTCAGGCAAGGACCATTCCTCTTTTTCAGATTCTTCCTGGATACCAAAGCTTTCATCTCCTCTTCCGATGAAGAAGTCAGAACTGTGCTAGGGCTGCCTTTCTCAAAAGATTTTAACCTAAGTTTTTCCTTCCCACCTTATTTTCTTGTTTTGTTTGTTTGTTTTGTTTTGCTTGCTCGTTACTTTTTTATCCAGTGACACCTGAGTAAAAAACTTTTATGTTTTATTTGGGAAATAAAGTATGCAAGTATTTCCCAATGGGAAACTACAGACTTCTCTCCCCTCAACTCAAAACAAATCTCTACAACAAAATAAACATCTAAACAAATCATGATTGTTTCCAAAACAAATGTGTAGATTGTAGAAGGTTCTTCTTACAGAATCTTCAAGTATTTAGAATAAATCTGTTTTGCTGGAGGTCTAACATATTAAGTTTTTATCAGAAATATTCCTTTTTTTTTTTTTTTAACCTGTGACAAATAGCAGTGCCCAGTGGTCACTTTTTTGATTGAGAATATAATTGCTTCAAAGAGCACACTGAATGGTTAATCCAAACCTATGATTTGTTGCTTCAAAGCATCTGAAGTGTTATGACTGACAAATAAAGCTTGCTAATCTTCAGTGTGATTTCTCTGCTTCTTGTATTCTCACTCAAAGAAGATTGAAAGTCCAAAAGAATTTAAAGGAATATTTATTTTGTTGATGAGCTGCAGATGATTAATAAGTAGATAAGAGTTTGAAGAAGCCGAATGTCAATATTGAACAGTGTATGAGTACAAACAGATGATCTATAAACCTATCTTTCTCTAATTCAGAATTAGTTTTTTTAAATCTGCTTAGGTGCAGTCAATGCCAATTTTTTCAGTCTGTACAGTTGCAAAGTTGACTGTTTCACCAACAAATAATTTATCTGCTAGTGGTTGGTGGATTGGTGAATCATCAGCTTTCTTGGCAAAAAGCCAGTTTTCTTTCAAGTGAGTGGTAAAATCTACCCTTCTGTAGCTACTGTTCTAGTCTTGGGCTGGTAGAGTTTGGTGGGGAAGGAGTGCCATGAAGATGAAAAAGTCCTTCCAAAAACGATGATTCCCTTTTGAATGTTCTGGACTAGATAAAAAAATTCAAAATACAGATCAGAATCTGGTGTCTCACTACACATACAATTTCTCTCTGAGATGACGATCAGGGCAGTGATAAATCATAGTAGTTGTGGTGACTGGCAGCATGTGAGGCTAAGGCTTAAAATAGATATTTTTCAGTGTGAAAACAGTAGATATACATCTTGAATATTTCTAGGAAGAAAAACTGCTGAGATAAGCTATTTTTCATCGTTATTCAAATTTCAAGGAAACTGGAGAAATTTCCTAGATTCTTGAGAGCTTATTGCCTCTTCCTTATGTATTGGCATGTGATTACAGATTTTTATATTTCAATCAATGACAACAGAAATTGTACTACTTATACACTATATATATTAACATATTTATATACTATGTATGTACTTTGGTAACTGTAGACTTGTGGAATCAAAAAGATAGAGACTCATCTCACCTTAAGTTAAACTCATACAGTCCATCAGGTAAATCAAACTTTGATTTGGCCAGGTCACTGCTCATAATGATTGAATTTCAAACCCCTACAGTTGCTACATGTGCAATGCCTGCTCCTCTTGTTGAGATAAACCTTTTAAAAACTGATAGATTTAGAAAAAACAGAAGATTCTAGATAAAGAACATTTTTTTCATTCCTTTATTGAAGCACGAATAATATTTCTCCGTGCTTTATTACACCATTAGCTTAAGAACGTTCTTTGCAATGATTAATTCTATTTTCCTTCCCACCAGCATTCATAAAATGTTTCCAACTTCTGATGGTATGTGGCAAAGCTCCAATTGATTTGAAAATCATTGTTAAAAAACTATTTCCTATTTGGACTCCTAAAGATTTTGTAAAGTGAAGACTCCTGTGTCCTTCAGCTAATTCTTTAAACTCAGAAAACAGTTTTCAATAAGGAGTAATCTAGTGCTACCCTGTGGCGCTCCTTGATCAGACAGGAAAGACAATATGTGTGTGCAAGTGACAATATCCATGAAGACAAGAATATTAACATCTTTTTTGCAGTGAAATCTGAAAGGGAAGAAAGCCTCAGTTTTCCATTCAGAAAAGATTGGAGCTCTGTTTTTTTTCCATTTTTTTTTCTCTCCCTTATCTGTCCCTATTCTAAATTGTGAATATTCTATTGTAAGCACAAAATGGGTCTAATTTTTTCTAATGAATCTATAATGACAATACTGTCAATACTATAAGCACTGTCTTCTAATTCAAACCTTCTGTTGATTCTTTGTAATTAGCTAAGAACAGGTTTGTCCATACGATATTGTGTGGTTTTAAAGGGCTCTTTCCCACCTCTATACAAAATCGCTTTGTCCTAGATTGTTCCTTGAACTTGCACATTAGTCTCTGATAAACCATTACATCTAGGTTTTGACTGTAATTTATATTAACCTTTACAAATGTAGAAAAACAGAGGAACAAAAGCATTCCAAAGTTAACTTTTATGGTCAACTGATGGCTATTTGCTGTACCTGACAATTTTTGGAAAGAACAAAAAACATTTATCCAAAAAATGACTCTGACTAAACTTGTTTTGCTGTATCTACTTGTGCATCTATCCAGTTTGAAAAGAACTAGTGAAGTTATTCATAACAAAATGAATATTACATTTTGAGACCATAGATTCAGAGTAGAAGGCTATATGTACAGCTACCATCCCTATTATGTGAAACAGAAATATAAGTTCAAATTCAAAATGAAATTAAAAGACCCAAATGGTGGTAGATTAGTCACTGCAGTAGAAAATGGTGATACCAAAATTCCTTTTATCTAATGAGAACATATAATTTCAGGTCACTCCCTTTACCTTACTGATGCCCTTTAATTTTGCCTCACTATTCCTCTGCAGTGAAAAGTCTTGTTTTCAATAGCTCATGTATTTGAGATACCATTTTTACTTCACTGCTAAGCAAAAAATGAGATTTTCTCTTCTTCCTCTATTGATGTAAAAGGAGTTGGAATTAAAGGGCAACCCAAATGCCACCCAGCAGATGATTACAAGCACTAGTTCTAACACAGCACAAAACAATTCTGGGGAATGAGAGAGGGGAAAATCTATGTCATGTAGTTACATGCACAAGTCTTCACTGGAACTACATCTTAGCACAGTCCTTAGATAACTACAAAACAAATGATTGCTAATTACTGAATTTTGCATAGAGTACTGGCTTAGTGGAAAGTTATCAGCCATTCCTTTTCATAGGCAGCTAAACTCTGGGTGAAGTAATGCTAAATATATTGTTTTTATGGATATTTTTGATAATAAAATATGTTATTTTGATCAGCCCAAATACGTATGCAATTCCAATGACAAACCACTGCTTAGCTTGATGTAAAAATCTAGCAATGGAAAGGAATGTTGAAGTTCTATCATTCTTACTTTTCTGAATAAGGAGTATTAAAAAAAGAGAATCCCCATGCTGTAATTTTCTTCCGTTTCATCTTTAATTACTTTAAATTACTTTAAGAAAACTCCAGAAAACATACTAGTAGGTAATGAAAGGATTTTCTCTGAGATCAGCAATGTAGTATTTTATTAATGTAGGAGGAAAAGTGCTGCAATTGCTAACATGCATTCATTAATTCAGTCTACAAACAATATTTATTTTCTAATCTAAAACCAAGGTTAAATTATTGAATCTATCAGTGAGAGAAACATGGGTATAAAGTAGTCACATTGATCACAGCAGAAATGAACAGCACCCATACTATTAAAGGAATGAGGTATATTGTATGTAACAGAGATACAAAGCATCAGTTTTGAGTGCTTCACCTATAAGAATTTGGAACACTTCCTTTTGTATGAGCTTTTGTATGCCACTTATTTTTGTTTGCTTGTATTAATTTTAACTTCTTTATTTTAACTTTATTTTAACTTCTGTATTGTTAATATGGATTAAAAAGAACTAAAAAAGTTTCCATAGTTGTCCTTTACAATCTCTGTGTGGGACTGAATTGAAGAAATTTTGCTATTAAAGCAAGGAGGGAAATTGAATCCTTCCTCTGTTAGCATCAGTCTACTGTGTCTGGTAACTAAAGATGGGGAAAATTGAAGGAGAAGAGCCAGGTTCTATGCTCTGGAGTAGAGCACAGTAGTGTGTACATAGCATATAACAGGAAAAAGATTATTTGATTTGTTCAACCATTTGTAGCATTGCATGGAAAATGAGGTTTTTAAGAAGATAAAGATCTTGTCCAATTTTGAGATTTTTTAAAAGGCAGTTAATAATACATTCTCAACATCTTAGACTCATTCCTATCCTTTCCACCGAAACCTAGGAATCTTCAAATGCTCAACAAATAACTTTTAACTGGAACAAAGAGGTGTGTCAGTTTGAAACCATATTCCCAGAAAGGAAGGAATAAATTATCCATAATTCTCCCATCAAATTCAGCTTAAGGTGGAAAGCCAGAATACAAAATATCAGCTTGTATGAATAAAATGTTATATTAATAATAAATCCATGAATTAGATGCTAAGCTGGGTAAAGCTACTGGGAGTAAATCAGATAACAATTCCTGCTCAATTGATTTGTTACATTTATTATATGTATGCATATTATCATATTTATTATACATTTATTATTTATTATACATACATTTATATATATTTACATACATTTATATAAATATTTATATTTTATATATTATGTAAATATATACATTTTATATAAATATAAT
>VXAB01012685.1:51120-97708 GCA_013399175.1 Odontophorus gujanensis | reverse complement strand
TTTTATATAAATATAATAAAATTTATTATATATACATTTTATTATATTTATTATATATTATACACTTTGAAACATGTATATTGATCACCAGAAAACCAGGAGAACAGTGGCAAGGAGGGTATGATCTTTCTTGGATTTTAATTTTATAGCTATCACCTGTACTACATTGTTTAATTTATTCTGAAATATGACTTTTTCTTGAAAGATAAAAACTCATTGCAATACGTCAAATGTTTGGAAATCCTTCTTTTCCATATGAAGAGGGGAAAAATAGTAGCATGATTTCCACTGGGTTAGTTACTAAGGTGTGTCTCTTTCAAGGTGTTCTGAAGAATTTGACTAATGTTCCAGTTGATTATCGTGGCGTGCTTTTCTCCCATAGGAGGAAGTGACAGCAGCAGTGGGCTTTCCTGAGATGGTATCTTGAGAAAAAGGGAAGTCTCCTGAATCATTTCTCACTACAGTCTTTGAGACATTCTCCTGTGCTTATCTCTACAGCTTCTCAGCCCAAATGATTCTGCATGCAATTAACAAGCATTAAAAAGAAGGTAAGATTTGAAAAAACTAATGTGACTAGTCTGCTATTTTAACTATGTATATTTAAAATATATTTATTTGATCTGTGTTTTTTATTTCATTATTCCTTAGTCAATACAAACATTGTGTATTGTCACATATGGGAACTTGAGAACATATGAATCTGTAACCTTAAATTGTGTGTAAGCTTTAGATATTTCTTCATGATTCAATCTCATGATGCTTTTTAATTTTCATTTCAGCTGAAGAATGAAAATTTTGTTGCTTAATGATTGAATTTGTCCTTTAAATTATGCAAAACGTATTTTTCAGAGACACCTGAGATTGCCTTCTGGATGATTAACACTTTTTTTCAAAGAATATGAAAATGCTTTTCAAAAAAAAAGCATTCTTACTTAGATATTATCTTTTGTATTTGGAAGTAGTCAAATAATCAGAACAACAAATGTTTCAAAAATTTCTTTCTTCATATACATGGCCAATGCAAACCCTTATACTTCAGGAAATTCTCAGTTCTCTTGAACTTTTAAAATTAAACAGTTATTTTTCCACACATTCATGGCAGCTGGTCTGAGTTTTGCTCAGATGGCTTTTGCTACTTTCATTTTCATGTGCTAACCGTCTACTTCCCAAATTCACCAGGTGTGTTTTGCACATTCCCTACAGTCTCTGCAGCTGCTCTGGTGTGTGGAAGGCAGACTGTCATGTATTACTTCCCCTATACATTACTCTAGCAACTCACCATTGTAGAACAAAGGCATTGCTGGGCAGCAACTTTCTGCCATTGTTTATATCTGGAATCCAATAATAAAAATAAGGATTTAAGCAAAAGGCAATAACATCAAAAGGTGCTAATCACAAGAATAGTACTTTTTTTTTTTTTTGTTTTAATTATTAAGAATACTTTCATAATAAAAGAGGTTTGTTGTGGGATTTTTTGACAGATGACTGGAAAGTAAACTGATTGTTGTTTTTTAGGTTTTTTTTTAATATATAATTTACATTATTCACATAGTTTCTATCCTAATGAAGTAGTTGAACTTTTTGTTATTATATTTGACTAGAATTTATTTCTCTAGAGTGAGCCTGTAAAAAACAAAAAAGTCAGGGTGTGAATTTTATTTTGCATCTCATGGACTGAATTTTGGTACCATATGTCAACATTTAGCCATTTATAATTAGAACAACACTAGAAGGACACTGTTCCCTCTTCTCATGTTTGAGAAAAAATGTTCTGTGACCCTGCTCATATTAATGGACATTAATTAAACTATGTTTGCTTTGACATGTAGTAGATCTAAAAACCTTTTACAAATGGATGGGTTTTCATTCCCTTCTGATCACCTGTAATGTTTTCTCTTTGCTGTATTCTGGGAACCAATTCATTGACTATTAAATGAGAACGAATGCTCACAAGTCTATGGGTCCAGACAACATGCATTCCAGGGTCCAAGAAGAACTGGCTGATGTGGTTGCCAAGCTGCTCTCCATCATATTTGAAAAATCATGGCTGTCAGGCAAAGTTCCCAGTGACTGGAAAAAAGGAAATATCAATTCCATATTCAAAGAAGGGAGAAAGGAAGACCTGGGGAGCTGCAGGACTAACCTCTGTGCCAGAAGAGATCACGGAGTTGATTTTCCTGGAAGAGATACTAAGGCACATATGACATGTAGAGGTGATTTGAGGTAGCTAGTATGGCTTAACAAAGGGTGGATCATGCCAGATCAATCTGATGGCCTTCAATGATGGAGTGTGGCACTAGTGATGACAGGATGACTTAATGACAGAACGAGAGAGAATTGCCACAAGTTGCGCCGCGGAAGATTAGATTAGATTTGAGGAAAAATTTTTTCTCTGAAAGAGTGGTCAGGCACTGGAATGGCCTGCCTAGGGAGGTGGTTGAGGCACCATCCCTAGCGCTGTTCAAGAAGCGTTTAGATGAGGTGCTAAGGGATTTGATTTAGTAGTTTAGTGGGTAGGGACGGTGATAGGAGGATGGTTGGACTAGATGATCTTGTAGGTCCTTTCCAACCTAATGTATCTATGAATCTATGAATCTAGTGGATGAGGGGTGTTGTCTACCTGGACTTGTGCATGGCCTTTGACATGATCCTATATCAGATCTTTATCTCTAAATTGGAGGCATATGAATTTGAAGGCTGAACTATTAGGTAGACAAAGAATTGGTTGGATGGTCACAGCCAGAAAGTTGTTGTAGACAATGGCACTATGTCCAGCTGGTCACAAGTGGAATCCCCCAGAGATCTGTCTTGGGATCAGTGTTCTTCAACATCTTTATCAATAGCATAGACAGTGGGATCGAGTGCAGCCTCAGCAAGTTTGCTGATGACACCAAATTGGGTGATGCAGTTAACACAATAGAAGGGAGGTGTGCTGTCCAGGGGGACCTGGACATGCTCATAAAGTGGGCACGCAATAACCTAATGAGGCTTAACAAGGCTAACCGCAAGGTGTTTCACTTGAGTTGAGGCAGTCCCAGATATGTATGAATACAGACTGGGGGAAGAATTCATTGAAAGCAGCCCAGTGGAGAATGACATGGGAATCTTGGTGGACAAAAAGCTGGACATGAGCCAGTGGTGTGTGCTTGCAGCCTGCAAGGCCAGCAGTATCCTGGGCTGCATCAAAAGAAGGGCAGCCAGCAGGGAGAGAGAGGGGATTGTTCCCCTCAGTTCTGCCCTTGTGAGGCTCCATCTGGAGCACTGGGGGCTGCCAGTACTGTCAGAATGTGAAGCTGTCGAAGGAGGTCCAGATGAGGGCTATGAAGAGATGATCAAAGGGCTGGAGCACATCTTCTATGAAGAAAGGGTGAGGAAACTGGGCTTGTTTAGGCTGGAGAAGACTCCTGGGAGACCTCATTGTGGCCTTCCTGTTCATGAACATTACAAGCCAGGGAGACCAACCTTTTACACAGTCTAATTTGACCCGTCCTCAGCTTGTTGATATTGTCTACCATGATAGCTTCCATGGGATCAGATTGCTGGAGTTCATTGAGCTTAGAAGTAGGGGATTGGCTTCAATGCCTTCAGTGCTGTACAAAAGGTACTCCTAGGATCAAGTTGCCTCTGGGAAACAGCAGTGCTTTTTCCTGAAGTGCCCTATTTTTTGACTCAAACTGGTGGTTGTCTTTTGAAAAATCATTCTGACTTAGAAACCTTCTTCTCTACCACTGTTTTCTCTCTCTCTCTGAATTCAGTCAGTTATATTGCCTCACAGATTATTACTATTTTTGTTCTTAACACTGACAACATTTCCTTCTTCAAGATTTATTTTGTTCCTTTTCCTATTTTAAGTCTTTTCACTCACATTTTCCACAAATGTCATAGTTCAAATAGCTACAAATATTTTGTATTTAACTTTTTAGTGCATTTCACCCTATTTTTCTCTTTCTACTGATTTAAGTACATATATGTTCCTAGGAAAAGTTTTGATTGCTTTATCATAGGATTGGATGCGAGCAAAAGTGAGAACCTGAGAACTATACAATTCTTTACATTGTTTACTTGTTTACTGCAGTGTACCAAAATAACATTATAAATGTACCTATATGTGTATGTACATATGTATATGTGTGCACTTCCAGGTAACTTTATGTGTAAACATGTAAAATTTTTTGGAGTGTGCTAAACATTCACACATATTCCTCTACATAGCCTGTGCTTCTTGTTAATCAGTTTATTGAGAACATTGTGATAGACCATGTCTCCAGGAGTCCTTTTGCTGTTTCTCAGGTGAAATATGTAAAGAATGAATGCTTATGGTTTTAGTACTGAAAAAAAATCCAAGTCAAGATAAACGAGTTTGTTGGTGAATGAAAAATCCAGAACACAGAGACTTGTTCTGTGGAGAACTGTCTGAGAATAGATTTTACATCGAGAGCCTTTGAATGAATATTTAGCTGTCTGATCTGTCTGATTTATATATCTTTCTAAAACCAACTTTAACCAGTGCATAGTCTGTTTGTTTATCGTATCCCAAAGTTAGCAAACATGGTACAATCTTCCTGATACTCACTTTTTCAAATGCCGTGATTAATCTCTCCTCTCCTCAGATAGTTACAGTTACTTGGAATGGATAATATGAATTAAAACTCAGAAGTGATAGCTGGCCTTCTTCTGTTAGAGTCTCGGTCACTCACACAAATAGAGCTACTGGTTTTTTAGCTATCCAAAGTAATGTCAGGTGATTCCCACTCAAATTGTCTGCTATCAGACACTATCAGTATTGTAATTTCTGTGATCTTAACATACAATCAGTCCAACATTCCCAATTCAAAACCAGCTCAGAATGATACATGCCCTCTCTGACCGATGTGCACAAAGTACAGGTTTAAATACAAACATCCTGGTAATAGAAAGCACTGACCAGCAAGACTCATTAACAACATGTCATTTCATGTTTAATTTCTAGGCTTCATCACTTCAGTGGTTAAGTGACTGTTTCATATTATTTCACAGATGCAAAATGAAAACATCATGTTCTAAGTGAACCAAACTTGGAACTGAATTCTCAGTTTCTACAAATCTGTGACCCTAAGCACTTAATATGACACATGTTACCTATGTTTCTGTTGTGCTGATCCTAAGTTTTTTCCAACATAAGATGTTTTCCACTGGTTTGACAAGAGGACAACCAGATATAGTGGGTAAGTAAAAAATTAAGTAATGTTTCATTCTGTGCTAGCCACCCCACTTGTCCAATCAGAACTTCTTGTCAAGTCTCTTTCTACAACCAATAGGAAAATTGTTCAAGAGAGATTAAAATGAATTACCTAACATTTCAGGAGATGTAGATGAGTAAACATGAATCTCGCTATTAAAGTCACTCATATTATTGAGTGTGACAACCTACTCTATGTGAGAACGGAGCTCCCAGGGCAAGCTGATGAAAGTGAAGGCCTTATTGGGAGACAAATCCTTTGTGTAAGAATCATAGAGTTTCTCAGGTTAGAAAAGATTTTCAAGATCATCAAGTCCAACCACAACCAAACCATAGTGCCCTAACTCTAACAACCCATTGCTAAATCATGTCCCTGAGCACCACATCCAAATGTTTTTTAAACACATTCAGGGATGGTGACATAAGCACATTCCTGGGGAGCCCATTATAGTGCCTAGCCAACTTTTCTGTAAATAAGTTTTTCCTGATATCTAAACTCAACCTCCCCTGGCACAACTTGAGGCCATTTCCTCTTGTTCTGTCACCTGTTACCAGTGAAAAGTGAGCAACCCCACTCTCACTGCAATTACCTTTCAGGTACTTGAACGGAGCAATAGTCTTCTCTGAGACTCTTCTTCCCCAGACTAAACAGCCCCATTTCCTTCAGTCGCTCCTCATAGGGCATATTCTCCAGGCCCTTCACAGCCTTGCTGCCCTTCTTTGGACCTGGTCCAGCACCTCAATGTCCTTTCTGTACTGGGGTGCACAAAACTGAACACCGCACTGGAGGTGGGATCTCACCAGTGCCAAGTACAGGGGAGGATAACTTTCCTAGTCCTGCTCACCACACCATTTCTGGTACAGGCCAGGATGTTATTGGTCAGCTTGGCCACCTGGGCACACTGCTGGCTCACGTTCAGCCAACTGTCCATCAGCACACCAAGGTCCCTTTCTGTCAGGTAGCTTTCCAGCCACTCCTCCCCAAGCCTGGGGTTATTGTGTCCAAAATGCAGGACCTGACATTGGGCCCTATTGAAACCTTGGCCCATCAATCCAGTCTATCTAGGTCCCTCTGTAGTGACTTTCTACCTCTGGCAGACCAGCACTACTTCCCAGCTTGGTGTTGACTGCAAACTTACTGAGGGTGCACTCCATATCCTCATCAAGATCACTGATAAAAGTGAAGGTGCTTTGGAGAACAGTGACAAAAGCTTAATGAATTCCAGGTAGACCACATCAACAGCCTTGCCTTCATCCACTAAGCAGGTCACCTTGTCATAGAACAAAATCAATTTTGCCAAGCAGGATCTACCATTCATGAACCCATGCTGACTGGGCCTGATCCCATGGTTGGGATCCATAACCTCTGGCACTAAGGTGTGACTGATAGGTCTGTAGCTACCAGGATCATCTTTCTGACTCTTTTTGAAGATGGGCATCACATTTGCCAGTTTCCAGTCTACCTAGACACCCTGGCTAGCTAGGACTGTTGAAGGATGACAGAGAGTGGCTTGGCAATCAGCAATCACATCCACCAACTCCCTCAGCAATCAAGGGTGCAATCCTTCTGGCCCCATGGACTTGTGAGTGTCCAGCTTTCAGAGCAGGTCCAAAACTATCTCATCATGAATTATGTGGGGCCTATTCTGTTCCCAGTCCCTATCTTCCAGCGCATGGGGCTGTGCCCAAGGACATATATATAGATATATCTATATGAGGNTGTTGAAGGATGACAGAGAGTGGCTTGGCAATCAGCAATCACATCCACCAACTCCCTCAGCAATCAAGGGTGCAATCCTTCTGGCCCCATGGACTTGTGAGTGTCCAGCTTTCAGAGCAGGTCCAAAACTATCTCATCATGAATTATGTGGGGCCTATTCTGTTCCCAGTCCCTATCTTCCAGCGCATGGGGCTGTGCCCAAGGACATATATATAGATATATCTATATGAGGGGTGAGGGGTCTGAAGCACAGACCTTACGAGGAGCGTCTGAGGGAGCTGAGTTTGTTCAGTCTGGAAAAGAGTAGACTCAAGGCAGACCTTATTGATCTCTATAAGTACCTGAAGGGAAATTGTAGCGAGCTGGGGTTGGGCCTCTTCTCTCTTGTAACTAGTGATAGGATGAGAGTGAATGGCTTCAAATTGCAGCAGGGGAGATTCAGACTGGATGTTAGGAAATACTTCTCTGAAAGAGTGGTCAGCTTCTGGAATGGGCTGCCCAAGGAGGTGGTGGAGACACCTACCGTAGAGGTATTTAAGGGACGTTTAGATGTTGTGTTGAGGAACATGGTTTAGTGAGAACTGTTGCTGATACGTGGATGGTTGGACTGTATGATCTTGAAGGCCTTTTCCAACCTTGGAGATTCTATGAATTCTATTCTATAAATATCCCTATATATTTATAGTCAGGGATCACTTTTCCTCTCTCTAATGTGATTATAATTGCAGATGAATTTCGGCTACATAATGATCTGCAGGTTACCAAGAAAGAATCACAAGTTATTCTGTACTGGAACAACAACCTGACAAAAGAAGAGACAGAGAAGTACAGTGTGAAGTATATTCTGAGTTACATGTTCTTTAATACATCTCAGGAAAGGAAAGTAAGTTGTTCAAGGGTTACACATACTTTAAAGTGAAATCATACATTGCTTCATTTGGTAGACGAATTTGCATAATTTGCCTTTCAGTCATTACTACTGCCTGTCTTCATGTAATTCCTTCTTCCTCTTTTAGGAAAGACTACAGGAAAAGAAAAAGAGAATACGTCTTGAGCTACATACTGGTTTTAAAGCTAAAGTTAAAACACAAGTTTTTATGAAAGAAACAGAAGACCTAATTAAGGAGAGCGGCTGGACAGAATGTACATACAGGTCTCCTCCAGGTCAGCTATTATTTGTGTGTCATTAGGACATACAAACATTCATTGTAATGTTCTGTCTTACTAGGAGACTTACAGTTTTTAAAAGCTAGTTATTATCTTCTACCACTATTATTATTATTATTTAATATTCATTTAAGGGAATGACATACAGTGTCTTGGAATATTGGTAATTATTTAAGACATGTTCAGATTCAGCTCAGCTGATTGAGAAGTCAGAACAATGTTCCAAGTATCCATCTTCCCTAACTCCTATCTCAGCTGAAGATTGCCTTTTGTATTATCTGGTTTCAGGAAATCTTAGGGCAGTAGAGTTCTTTAAATAGTATTCCAGACATTTTTTTTCTCTTTAACTAATACAATTAAAGGCTTTTGTTTGTAGCATCAGAAGTGCTTCTCAGATATTATTGCCCCAAATGGCCATTTGTTCTCACCCAAGACTTATCCACCCCTCTAAAAATAAGAATCCAAACAGGTTTTAAAGTCATCCATTGTGTTCCTAGAAAATCTGTGTAACAAATATCACACTTTCTTTTTTTCTCCATTCTTTGTTGCAGTATATATTCAGAATCTTTCATGTATCATATATAATATTTCTTTCTTCAATTGCACCTGGGATATTAAAGCAGAAGATCCTGCAGATGTCCAGTACTTTTTTTCATACAGGTAAAGATCTTGTGCAAAATTAGTAAATTAGCATGACACTATTGTTTTTAAAGACTGAATTCATTATACCTTTTTCTAAGATCTATTATATGTTGACCTGAAAGACTCATATTTTCTTCCCAAAGACACACAGAAAAAGATTTTGAATGCCAGCAATATATAAAAAATACAAGGAATAAAAATATTGGATGCCACATGAAAGAAATATCATTCCAACCACTGCGGAAAATCATTTTAAATATATCTGTAGTAGATCTGAGAAATAATTCAAGAAGACTGTCTTATTATAAAGGTTTTACACCTCAGAAAATAGGTGAGTATTGACTATTACTGCCTATTATGAAAAACTCATTTATTGGTTATTTCACTGGTGTGGGATTAAGGAAACAAAAGAAAGAAGTGTGATAAAGTAAAAATATTATTTCCAACTTGCTATACTTTTATATCCCCAGGAATTTTACATAAAGATTAAAAAAAAGAGATTGGCTCAAAAGCATTTAGTTTTATTCTTTGAAGTAATATCATTGTTTATCTGTAATTGCCCTTTAGAAGATAATAGGATACTGTGAGAAAATATAAAGATTTGATTCCATGTAACTTGAAAAGCATTATACTATACTTTCCCCCAGTTTTTCTCTTTGCCATCATTTCTTTCTCTTATTGTCCTGAATAAAGCAAGTTAAAATGGAGTATAAACACACATCTATCAGTAATAACTGTATTTGAGAATATGAGTGTTCTGAAACATTAATAACATCTCTATTTATTTATGAGGCCATTTTTAGTTAAAAGTATTTTGATAGTGATTTTTACCTTCTGACAGTCAAATGATTATATACATTTGTTTTTCCTTATTTCTCTGTGATGCTTGAATTAATCTCATTAGTAAGAAATTCTCCAGAGCTTTAGTGCAGATTACAGACTCAAATACATTTCAAATTATGAACATATTGGTCATATACCGACTTGTAACACAGGAATCAGGATAACTCAAGTGAAATCAAAAACTCAAACAGATTTATCAAAATCTTTCAGAGCTAGATTTGATTTACTGTGTTTTCATACATTAGAACTATTGGCTTTACCTTAGTATTTACACTGCAGTCAGAAGCAGTTAAAAGCAAGATGCTCTGTTTTAGCAAAATAAAATATCTTTAATAAAATCTTTTTTCCTGATGAATAAATAAATAAAAATTGAGGAGGGGAGAACTAATCTGTAGGAACACTGTGCTAGGTGTTCCATAGCCAGCCTGGCAGAGCTCACTGCCCAGCTGGCTGCTGAGTCCCTCCTCACACTGGGCTCTTCAGCTGAAAGCTGCCATGGTGCATCTGCTTGCAGCATCACATGCTTCCCTGTTCTCTCCTCCCTCCTGTTCAGAGCTCCCTCCTGTTCAGAGCTGTCACCACCTCCGCTTTGCCAAGACTAAACAGTGAGAATTTCCTCCCTGCCCTTCCTGATATTTCCATTGAGCCACTGACCCAGCCGAATGCCAGCCACAGCTGGTTCAGCCAGCAGCTTCCCCTCCTGCCCCAGTGCCAAGAAGGAAACCATCTTACTCCTAAAATGCATTGCAAAGGTTTCATGGTGCACAGCAAACTTACCCTCAGCTCGGGTAAGTTGGAAAAGACCTCTAAGATCATCTTGTCCAAGCCTCAGTACACTCACAACAGGGTGTCATCCTCTGGAAATAATGTCTTAGAGGTGAAAAATATGTCTTTACCACTTTGGAGGCTGAACACAGAGAAGATGTACTTACCTTCCTCACCTTTCATGGCTTGTGGTGCACCTTGACCCGTAAGGTGAGCTCTGGTCACTGCCAATAGCGTCAGATTTGGGGGCAGGCAGAGCAGAACAACTTCACAAGGCTGAGGTTGGGATAGATGCTTTTGTTGACTTTGTGGAGCCTGCAAAGGGCGCATTACTCAAAGATGAGACTCCTCGAGATGGGAAAGGCAAAATAAAAGACAAAAAGGGAAGCTCAGCACATACTTTCCAATAGAGCAAGACAGGGCGATGTAGCCACAGCCGCAGGAAAACACTCAGCACCACATTACAGCCATACAGCCAGCCCATCCTCACTTTGTGGTAAACACATCTCTGCTGGTAGGGCTGATTAGAGAACTACAACTGTGATTTGTCCCTTTGTGGCACTGCAACATCAGCTGGGAAGGGCTCCTGCTGCCTGAACACCCTGCACACCAATATCCAGATCAGTGTCCCAGTGGATTCCATGCTAGGAAGTGGCTGTGGATTTGCTTATCTAAATCAAATCCTAAAACCCTTGGAACAGAAATGTCCCTTACTTCCAAACCAGTTCACTTTCCTTCTCTGAAAAAAACACATGGCCACTGCACACCTTGCACTTCGTGATGGGAACGCAGTGGTTGTGGTGGTGGTATTGTTTGATCACCTAGTCCAACTCTACTGCGATGAACAGGGACACCTACAGCTACATCAGGATGCTCAGAGCCTTGTCCAGCCTAATCTTGAATGTCCCCAGGGATGGGTCATCCACACCTCTCTGGGCAACCCATGCCAGTGCCTCACTACCGTTATTGTAAAAATTTCTTCCTTATATCCATTACAATTTTCTTCTCTTTTAGTTGGAAATCATTTCTCCTTGTCCTATCACAACTTGCTAAAGAGTCTGTGCCCTTCTTTCTCATAGCCCCCCTTTAGGTACTGAAAAGCTGCTCTCTGGTCTCCCTGAAACCTTCTCTTCTCCAGGCTGAACAGGCCCAACTCTCAGCCTGTTCTTGTAAGGAAACTGTTCCATCCCTTGGATCATATTTGTGATCCTCATCTGGACACATTCCAAGAGGCGCATGTCCCTTTTTCATCTCCTAAGTTTTCATTGCTCCAAAGGAAAAACATTCCTCCATAGCAAGTTTTCTTCTGCTCATTTGAAAGAAGAAACAGATGTTACAGTCATATGTAATGAACCTGAGAACAAGAGTAAGACATGCCACTAGTTGCTACCATTTCAGTATCTCATGAGTGAGAGCTGAAGCTCCATTCTTTTCAAAATTATATCACTGGGCTCATAGACAGACTTGGGGTATCCCACAAGATGCAGTAGAAATACTGAGAAGAAAAAATCTTTCTCTTTATTTTGAGGCAGAAATGAATGCCACTCAGAGAGTGACAATTTTAAAGAAAGTGTCTCATTCACTGAGTGTTTTCTTTGCAAGTGGTAACTCCAAAATAGTTAATTGTTTGTTTTGAGGACTGATGCACATAAATATGAGAGATAACACAAAGTGCAGAAACCTCTCTGTACTCATTTTCAGAGAAACTGAACCCACCGATCAACGTCTCTGTTTCCCTTGAAAACAGAAGTATTAAAATTCACTGGAAACCCCCGCCTACCATTGGTTCAGGAGGAAAAAAATGCTTTAAGTATCAAGTGAAAATAACAGACAGTAAGGTAATCATATTTTTGGTGATGCGCTTACTCCACATAGCATAATTTATATATAAACTAGGCATCCCTTGTGTTTTAAGGAATTAAAATTCAAATAAACTTCGAAGAAATCCCAAGGTCTTTCATAAATAATCCAAAATTTGTTGTCTTTCTCAACAAAAAGAGAAAAACAGCATATTTTACCACTGTTTCAGGTTGATGCTTGCATTCAATTGGGCTTTTTTGTTTGTTTTCTTTTTCATTAATTTGACTGTTACATTAACATCACTTAGTTTTGTGGCTTTTTATTATTGATAAAAGATTCTAACTTGTGAATATTGAGAAATGAAAGTAATGGTAGGAACCTATTTTTCAGAGAGACAGTTTTCAACTGGGAGAATATGTTATGAAAAATTTTCCAAGATTATTCTTTCTGTATCTTTTCTTTCCAGAGGTAGGACTTTAACATTGAATTTTTTTTTCCCTTAAGGAAAAACTGGATCAGTACTGTTGCACTGTAAGGGTACTATATGTTTTGCCAGAAGGATGCTGGCCTATATGTATTGGGCAGATTTCATCTTACAATGTTTGATTTGGATTTGAATTTATCTTCTTTTCTATAGAAATAATATATAGATTTATTTACCCTTTTCCTTGTATAAATACGCTCAGTTATTTTCAGAGTTGTTCAGAAGGAAATTAAAGATTTTAAAATGTTATCATACCTGAAGTATATGTTTAATGAAGACAGTTATTCCAACTAAAGAACACATTTATTTTGTTAAATGTTTGCTGAGATGGTTCTAGTGGAACAAGTAAAAATTTTTAAATCTAGAGCATGTACTGATTAAAACCAAAAGATATTAAAAGTAAAAAGGGAAAAACATTTATGTGGATTAAAGATGGAGATGAAGGATGAATTGGAGCACTTTACTTATGAGGGAACAGCTCAGAGTGCTGGAACTTTTCATCCTTAAGATGAGGAGGCTCAGGGAGGGCCTGTCAGTGTGTATAAATAACTGAAGGGAGGGTGCAAAGAGGACATGTCCAGCCTTATGTCAGTGGCTCCCAGTGCCAGGACAGGAGGCCGTGGGCACAAACTGGCATGCAGGAGCTCCTTTGAGCACCAGGAGCACTCCTGTGCTGTGCAGGTGATGGAGCAGTGGGTCGGGCTGCACAGAGGTGGTGGGGTCTCCTCCTTGGGGATCTCCAGCAGCCGCTGGGATGTGGCCCTGGGCACCCTGCACTGGAGCAGAGGCTGGGCCTGAGGGAGCCCTGCCCAACTCAGCCAACCTATTAGTCTTTGAAATTACTTTTATTTTTTTTTAACCTGAATGTAAATATAATTATATCATGCATAGAGCATTTTGAATCTATTTTGCCTAGATAGTATCTCTTCCTTCTTGATGTCCCACATGAATTATGAGATAACATGTAAAAGCATCTTGTTAGAAAAATGCTTGTAGATATATCAAAGCATTATCTTTTCTAAACAGAAACTTAAAAAAAGCTTGATTTGAAATGTAGCTGGGTAACCCTGCATTTTAGCAGGAAATTAATTAATTGTCGAAAGACAGTATTGATTAAAGCATGTGATTTTCTGCCATAGAAATAGAACTATGTCAGCTCTCAATATACTCTTCAAAATTAAAATATATTTGCTAATTTAGATTGCAATATTAATTTGTTCTTGAAATTTGTAATCAATCTTCAGCCTTGTAAAGATTTCTTCTCATACTTAATTCATGTCTTGTTCAGTGAATAATTCATGTGAAATCCATGTGAATCCTTGCAGGATTGTGCTTACAATTTACATGTCAATATTGTTATTTCCACATACAGAAATAAAATAATCATTCCTGTTATTGGTATATATTACATATATTTAATAATCCTTCATAGTGTATCAGCAGCTTATTTGAACAGTAAAAAATAGAACAGTATTGTAGCTTAGCTTATGCAGCATGGTGGAAGTATGGTGACATTACTGCCTGGCAGTTTAAAATTATAATTTTAATAGTAGTAAGAGCTGAAATGTTTTCACACAGCTTCTTATTTACGCTCCTGAAGAGTAGAAAGCCAAGCACTTAACTGAATATACGATACTGAGAAGCTCAGATGTGTATTTGTGAATTTTCTGAAACTTTGGTGTTCAAGCTGCCAGAGTTACACTGGCTTTTCTCGTATCCCCCACTGAAGCACATGGAAAAAGAGCTTGGGTCTCTAAGCGGTTATGTCAAGGCTCCTCAGTCCTACTTTTTATTTTCCTGAAGACAGGTTGTTCCCTTCAAGGCCACCTCTGCATATAGGTATCTTCTTAATCAATCACAAGTGTAACACTTCAAAACCAGTGCTGGATACATCCAAGGCTAAAATTGTCCAGCATCTTTACTGACATGAAGTAAATCTCATCTGCTTTTCTTCTCTTACAAAGCTCTTCATTTGTTTTGTACACAGCTGCAGGATATAAATGTAGGAAAGGAAAATCTTTGGAGCATAGAAGTGATTTTTCTTAGATGGGATGGCTGGGGAGATGGGGAAGTCAACTAACAATTCAAAAAATACATGTGAGAGCACTTGCTAAGTGAGGGAGCCTTAAGGTAAGTTTGAGGAGAATGAGCACCAAAGCTAGTAGTGATAAAGAGTAGTTATGTGGTCAAGGAGTACAGAATGAGAAGGTGAAGGTAAGGAAAAAAAACAACAGTGATGATAAGGGTAGAACAGGAGGGAGGAGAATGCAGCACAATTGAGGTTCTGTGTTAAGTGTTAATAGGACATCCACTAGCAGAGTTATAGATATTTGTTGATAGACAAGAGGATTATGATCAAAATATGTGAGTCTATATTTATTTATTGTGAATATCAAAGAAAGTGACTGCGTGAATACTTATGTGCACACATAATAATACTACAATGTGAACAGATAAAGCTTAAAAGTAGGGAATAAAGTCTACAGATATTTGAGAGCTAGGAAGGGTTAGGATGTAGTACAGAAAATAAGATTTGAATTTGAGATGATTAAATCTGAAATCAACAAGTCAAAATTCAGCAATAAGAACAACCATATTTTTAGGAAGTATAGGTCAAATATGCAAAATCCAAATGAGGAATTAATGTGTAGGCAGAAATGCAGAAGAAAAAAGTTCTGTGGATTACAGGGAGTCACAAACTGAGTCAATAATTCCACGCTATTGCATAAAGGTCAGATGTTGTTACAGTGTGCATGACAGACATGTCATATGTAAGATGTAGATTGTGACTAATTCACTCTTTTAGATGCTAAGTTTGGCTCCAGTTTTTGTAGATGGTCTGAACTGTCTGTTATGGGCACATCTTGTGTATTTTTTATCCTTTGAAGTGACATGCTTTCATTTGTAGGCGCAATTAAAGATGTTTCAAGATGTTTCAAGTCACTAAAGTAATGGAAAATCCTCTGCATTAGACAGCTGTCATTTTTTTTTTTCAACCAGAAAACCAAAGGGAACAACAGTACCCACAAAAAAAACTAGGAACTTATGGTTTCATCATTATTGTATTCACTCTACACTTGGCATGATTAAAAAATGGAAGGGGAATCAATACTTTTAAATACTTACCATTTGATCAAAGCTGATACACCCATCTTATCAGTTCCAGTCTCTTCTTGAATTTCTGAGTTTAAATGCACGCTATCAAAAAGACAGAATCTGTCTGAATATAAACATTGTTTTCTGCAAATCTTTTTCTACTAGATTTGAGATATAAATAGTAGTATTTGTCATCTGTTTTGACTGCAATATGAAATCACTAAAAATAACTCCCTAAAACTATCTTGATAGATTGAAGATGTCACTGAGGAGAAATATGAATATCCACTTCTTAGGCCAACAAAAAAAAGTACAGCACAAGTGAGGGCCAAGAAAGAGGTATGCATAACAAACAAGATTTGGAGTGATTGGAGTGAACCAGTGATTATTTACGATGGTAAGTTATCACATATTTACTGTTTGTAACTCTTATCTCTATGTATGTTAGTATCACTCAGCATATTTAATTTTTGTTCTCTTCTTTGCTGCATCGCTGTCCTGTAGCAGTACAAAGAGATCCATGCCATGCACCAGGCCTCACAGCTCTATATGCTGTGTGGAAACAGAGTCCTTGATTTAATGGGTTGCATTTCCTTGCTCCTCAGTTTGGCACAGGGCTATTCTCTTAAGGCAACACTTGACAGCTTTTAGAAAGCAAAAATAGCACACAACACCTCCCTGTGTTTTCTGCAATGGACATTTTTACAAATGATTTCAGCTAGATTTGGTAAGCCAAGAAACTCATGAATGTCATAATATTCATTAAATCACAGCCCTTAGGAACTAAATCTTACATTTCTATTACTATATATTGTGAATATAATCTGGAATATTGAGTCCAGTTCTGGGTCCCTCAGTTCAAGAGGGACAGGGAACTGCTGGAGGGAGTCCAGCATAGAGCCACAAAGATGATTGTGGGAGTGGAACATCTACTTTACAAGGAATGGCTGAGGAAGCTGGGAGTCATTAGGCTGGAGAAGACTGAGGGGTGACATTAATGTTTATAAATATGTAAAGGGTGAGAATCAGAAGAATGTTGCCAGGCTCTTCTCAGTGATATCCAATGAGAGGACAAGGGGCAATAGGTGCAAGCTGAAACATATTGGAGGTTCCAGATAAATATGAGAAAAATATTCTTCATGGTTAGGGTAACAGAACACAGGAACAAGCTGCCCAGAGAGGTTGTGGGGTCCCCTTCTATGGAGACACTCAAAACCCACCTGGATGCATACCCGTGTGACCCAATCTAGGTGTTCCTGCTCTGGCAGGGGGATTGGATTACATGATCTTCCAAAGTCCTTTACAATCCCTGGTATTATGTGATTCTGTGTTTCTGGTAATAATTTCTCATCTGACAGAAACAAGAAATGGTTAAGCTCTAATTCAAGTACATGTGCTCTTGGTTCCCACTGTTTGCTAAAGTAGAAATTAAACAAAAGCCATGATTTTTCCTTTGTCTCCTATAACTAGATTTTAACATCTATATGCTAACAAGGGAAGCTCGTGCTTCTAATGATTAGAAAAATGCCTCCGCACAAAGTAGCTTCATGATGTCAGGTAGGGTAAAAGGGAAGTAGATGAGTCGGATGGATAGCACTCGATATTTAGGTAGAGAAAGTGGTGCATAGACTCATCCCTGGACGATGACATGTAAAAATGTTCAATACTATTGTTAATAAAACAATACAATATAAATATTTAATGCAACAGACTGTATTTTGGAATATGCCTTTCTGATCCATTAAGCTTCAAGTATGTGTTTATCTGAAGAGACAGAAAATACAAGGGCAGGCACTGCTATATTTGCAATAGATTGAATGTAAATTCAGTTACAAGTTTACAGAATATTGCTTGCCTACTCTGTCAGATGCTTCACCACGTCCCACTGTTCTGTTGGCACCTCTCAGCTACCATCTCTGTTAGTCTAGATTCACTCCATTTCAGAAGCACTTCACTTCTGAAATGCTTGGAGAAAGGAGCTTCATCTGCTCACTGTGCTGAAGGAGAGGATGTACTTCCACCTATCAGAGATTTGAACTGTCCATCAGAAATTCTTACCTCTTCTCACTGAAGAGAAAATGAGCAGAGAGGTCTGCCTGGTGCCTTGTGTCTGGCTTGGTATATCTGATCTGAAGTATAGATAGTGGAGGGAGGGGAAATTTGAAGGGCTTTCCCTTGTGGGAGATGTAGATTTACCCATTCCCTGCCAACCCCTCATCTGAAGAAGGAAATGGGCTTGGGCAGTCTCTCATCCTAATTCCAGCCTTCAAAACCTTGCTTTCAGCAGCTACAACCATCCTTCAACTGTTTTCAAAACCAGTGCTTTCCCAACTGCTGTTGTCGGCATTAACAATCACAACTTGTGTTCTCTACTTTGGAAAAGATCGTAGTAGACAGGACTGCAATCATAGTAGACAGGACTGCCATTGCATATAATATGTCTTATCTCCTTGTATTTGGTGCAGCAAGTTGATTTACCTCTGGAGCATGTAACTCTGCGAAAGTTCATGTAAAACAGCAATTTCCCTTCTTCCTTCCTGTATTTGGAGAGGATCAGTGGCTTTTGTAATATGAATCTATGGAGTGTATTAGACTGAGGGATCACAGACTCAGGCAAACATCTTTAAACAACTGCTTTGATGCTTAGAGAGGGTTTTCTGTCTGTTTTGTTTTGTATTCAGCTGAAGTGGTTTTGGCTGGTTTTTACTGGGAAAATATATAATAAGTGGATATTATGAAGTGTATTTTAATACTGCCTGGACTTTTTTTGAAGACTATCATTAGTAGTATAATTCATGGATATTTCATGGAAGCCCCATACCTAATTTTATAGACACGGTGATTTTAAAAGATTGAGACATTCTGTTAAGTAAATTGAAAGGAAAAAAATACTTTCATTCAGTATTTTTATTTCAGGATGTGTCAATTTCTCTGCTGAAATCTTGAAGCAACATGAACTGACCTGCTTTTTTTTTTTATTTCACCTGTCATTCCAATGTTTCATCTAAAAAAACTACATTTCTTTGAGAATGCATTTTTCTTTCTCCATTTAAAAAACCTAAAACATCAAAACAAAATAACATAATTCAAAACATAACTAAAATATTTGTTCTGAAATGTTCCTTTGACATGAAAAGAATTTGTTAATTTTCTCATGGGAAACATATTCATTTTCCACCAGAATTAGCATATGCCCTTGAAAAATAAGACAATTTAAACTGAACAGCATAGAGACTTTCAGCTAAAAGAGAAATGTTTGATCAGCTTTATTCATATATAAAAACTTGAAATAATTGGTCTAATTTTTGAAGCTTCTGAGCACTCATAGATCACTTTGAAGTTAATAACAATTCAGAGATGTTCTGAAATTTGCAGACCAAGCCAATTGTTTCTGTTCAATTTACTGATGTATGTGAGTTTAAAGAGTTGCATCTAAAACAAACAAACAAACAAACAAAAAACAACCCAAAAGAAAACTAAACCCCAAAGCATAAAATAACCTAACTAAAAGAATGTGTGCTTTTTTTTTTTTTTTTCCACCTTTCTGAAACATACAAGGTAAGAAAGTAAGAGGACCAAAACAGTTTGTGGTTTGGCTGCCACAAAGACCACTGCTTCCTCTTGTCTTGAGTGTGTACGTGATATAAGATTACCAGCAGAAGGATACAGAACAATCACCTCAAAATGAAGAATTAATACTGCATGGTCCAGAAATTGTTCAGAACATGTTTTCTGAGCACTAAACCTGAAAGACAGGGCAAAACTTCCTTTTCAGCTTAAAGTGAATGAAGAATAGCTTTGTATTTTAGTAGAATATAAAGGTTTTTCTGCTCAGAAGTCTGAGATAATTTTGTTTTGTTTTCACATTAATTTTGTGGAAAATGGGTTCAAAACATTTTGTTCTTTGAATTTTGTCTGGACTGGCCACAAAACCATTCTGACCTATGACTACTAACATTTTAAGAGCTGTTCCTACCTGTTTTTCTCCAAATACTTAGTTCAAATTCATGGTTATAAAGTCAGGAAATAAACGAAAACATAATGTGACCAAAAATACATTTTTTGATTGAGTTATCTCAGAAGAACAAATACAAACTACAAAATGGTAATATTTTCTGAATGGTATAAATATGTATTTCAGAATGTTTGCTTGCATTTCTTTAGATAAGTCTAATGAAAAAAATACGTTTCTTCTTGATTCAAAGACTGTGAGGTTTTTTTTGTTGTTTTGGGTTTTTGGTTTTTTTTTTTTTTTGGACAAAAGAATTTTGTTTTCATTTTGCCTTAAACCAGTTACAGCTGTGAAGGGGTGAGCAGGCAGAGGCAGAGGGCTGGGGGTATGTGGAGATGAGAGGTGACAACAGCAGGAACCCAGAAGCAGCTTGGGCAGCAGCAGGAGCATCAGCAACAGACAGACAAAAGAGCCTGATATCCAGGATGGATGGAAGCATGCAGTGAAATGACTGGCCGTACCCAGCATAGGAGAGCAGAAATCCAGGGAAAGGAGCTAATGGAATCCACTGGTGCAGAGGAAGATGGGGGAAAGTGAGGGATTATGGTAGCAGCAAGGCTGAGGGCTAAAAGGAGAAGGAAAGAACAGTGCTGAAGTCGGAAGCCCCACTTTCCCCTAAAAAGCTTGTTGAAAAGATTCTTTAAATCTGTAGCAGCTCAGGAATGATGAAATATTTATGAGTCATTAATATATAATTCATCAATTTATGAACTACCCTTTCCCATATTATTAACATTATCATCTCTTCTTTTTAAGAAAGAACTGTGGACAGCATAGTGCTAAGCCTCGCATTGTTTGGTGTTCTGGTTTTCCTTGGAAGTTTGCTGATATGTGCGTGTAGAAGGTAATGCACATCTCTGAAAGATAATATACTTTTTTTTGCAAGAAAGATTAGGAAAGAAGAAAACTGGCTGTGCTTATCAACAAACCACACAATGGATTAAAGCAGAATACCAGTATTTTCAAATGAAGTATTATTTACAAAATTCAGTTAGTTGTGCAATAACAGCTATTGCTTTATCAGAGGTGTGCTAGAGGTAAGACACTGTTACTGAGCACCTCACAGACCCCTTCACTGTCTCTGGAGCTCCAGTCTCATAAGATGCTCTCAGCTGTATCTCTGCCACTAAAATGACTGCTGCCTCTCAGTGTGATTTTGCCCCATGGCTTTGTGGATTCTGCATTCAGAGCTACCAGCAATAATCACACCAAAGACGAATCACATTTCCCATGTTGCCCAACTTCATTTCATAATTCATGGGTATTGCCTAAAGCACTCCTTTCCTCTAAGACAGACAGCTTACATGAAATAAGTAAAAAAATGAAAGTCAGGCTGACAGAAGGAATTTGCTTTGCAGTACCATTAGTGTCCCTACACCCGCCATATATTAATGAAGCCAAATGACTCCATACCATTACTTTTCTGCTCAGCTACTTATCTCTCCTATTGACATAGCAGAGAAGGCTTTCTTGAACAGGAAAACGAATAAATCAGGATAAGATGACATCTCAAGATGCCTTAGTATTTGGAATGTGTGATACAAAATGGGAGCCATGTTAAAAGTAAATTAATTAATTAATTGAAAACTAAATAGAAGTTCCTGATTGTGATAAAAGAAATTACCATACACTATATTTTATTTTATCAAACAAGAACACAGGGAACTCTGGATATGAAACTGTTATATACAGCATAAAATGCTTCCCCTCACACAAGGAAAGCAATTAAAAGCCGTTGCATCTAACCATAAAATAATAAGATGTCCTTCTGGTCTCAGCTGGTAGATCTCTTCTGTGGTAAATTTACATAGTACTGAAAACCAACATATAACCATTTGTGACAGCATAAAATGTTTTCATGGTTCTATGCAGACCTCACCCTCACTCTTCTTGAATTGTCCTAGATTTCAGTAAAGGAATTAAGAGACATTTCTGACACTATGCCTGCCCTGTCCTCTATGTTTATTCTTATTCTAGGCATATTTTATACGTAGTAATTTTACTTACTAAAACAGGGACATTTTTCCAGCTATAAGTATGGTAGTATGACACAGACTCTGGTTTTTGTTGGAATTCAAATGCATGAGCTTATCCAATATAATCGTTTTAAAACTCTAGTGCTAAAGTTAAAACTGGTGAGGTGAAAGAAGAGCTGAGAAAAATGCTGAGCAAAATATCTGTAATGGAATTAAAGACTGTAGAATAGCCTTAGAAATGGAAGATGTGCGTCTAATGCAAACACCTAACTCATTATTTTTTTGGCACCTGCAATCTCCACTGAAGTTTTTAAGATGCCTTTCTAGTCAGTGGAAAGAGCTCAGTATTTCTGGAGGCTATAAGGTAGCTTCGGACCACCCAAATTTAGATGTGGTTGTTGCATTCATACAGTCTTTCACACAGACCACAGATCCTCTCTAAGTTTCTTGCTCAGTTATATTGCTACCTGGTGTCTGTTTCAGATGAATCTATTGCAAAGTATAATCGAATAATTTGTTCCTGCAGATTAGAGTTCTGTGTCTGTTTCACTCTCTTGTAGGTATAGATTCCTGGAAGTTGTAACCATGCCCTTTCCCAGTCCTACAGATAAACTCACAACTTGGCTAGCTACAGACGAGACTCACCACCAGGTAGAGTGTTTTTTTTTCTCTCGCTTCAGTGAAATGCATTATTATTACCTGCCACAATTTTTATGCAGTGGATCAGTTTTAAGAACTGGGAAAAGGATATGCAGAGTGTTTGTAGTGAAGCCAAAAGAGAACAGAGTGTTTGTGGAAAATACAGGACAGTAATTTTCATTGAAAGGATAGAGACAATCCTCAGGAAATTAGTACCTTAAGTGTGTCTCTGAGGGAAAGTGTTTCAGCATTTTCACACTCAGTGGACCACTCTTTCAAGGAACAATCATGACTCCTTCCAGAATAATCAGTTCTATGGTCTTACAGGTATAAGCATGTGGGAAAGTTAGGAAAGGGAATTTCTTTGAGGAGAAGTGCAAGTCATTGGTTACTCTGCAGTAATCATGCGCACACTTAGAACAGCTAAGAGGAAGCTCAGCAATACATGAAATGTAAGCTACCACAACAGTGCACCTGCTGCAAGACAAAATCATTAAGAGAATTTTTATTTTGGAAAATATGATGTGTGACATAAAATTCAGATTCTGACATCTCCTAGCAAGTTACAAATCTTAAATCAACTGGACAAAACAGAAAATAAATATTTCCAATGTTTGTGTGGCTTTTCTTAATGGAGCTCCATGGCTAACATATTCAGTACTTCTTAATGCTACATGTGATTGTGAGCTAGAGGAAAATGTGCTCTGGTCAGGCAGTAGTCTAGATTCTTATAAATCCAGTGGAGTTACACAATGAACTGCTCTCCAGAAAACACAGCAAGATTTTCTCTTATCTGGTTCTTCCACAGCACGTGATGAAAAGATGAAGGTGTTCCCAAACAGTGATTTTTGGAGAGACGTAATTGAAAAAGAAAACTTCCTATGTATTTAAAACATTTGTTGGAGAGCCTTTGTTTCATTCATTTTTCTCTACCTTACTCAACTCTGTTGCTGTATACTTATACTACAATATCTAAACATCTTCTGCAAGTGCATTCACTATTGTGACTGACAGTTGCCAATGAGAACTATACCTCCCCTCCAGGGGAAAAGAAGTGTGCCTCTCAATGTTGTTTTGTTGTTTTTAATAAATATATGTACATAGCTGCAAACTCTGACAGCAACCATGGGCCATCGAAATTCATGAATCACAATTAGAATTTTGAGGCAAAGAGAGTGATTTTTTTGTTTTGTTTTGTTTTCTTTTACCTTCTTACAGTCAAATTTATGGAGAAGCTGGTGTGCATATGCTACATGCCATAATAAGACAAAATGATGAGATTGATGGGATGTGTTTTGAACTTTCACTTGGGAGTTCATTCTACAAGCCTTGTGCTGGCTCACAGAAGTGTTCTGTGTTCCTCTTATTTTATAGTTAACTTCTCAGAAAAAAAAATCCCAAGAAAGCTCCAAAACTGTACTGAAGTTATCTTTCATTGTCAAGATTTGGTCATTTCTATGACACATCTGGCCAAATGATTGACCTAAAGTTGTCATATTTGCAACCTCTTCTATGCAAAAATCCTTTGTCACCTTTTTCACCAATAATTTACTGACAATTACTTCTGTGACTTTTGAATCAGACTATTGAATCAGACTACTGGAATGTAAAAATAAATTATCATTAATCATATTCTCTGCATCTCCCAGCAACCTACAACTGCATTCTCTGTTATTCAGGTGTCCATTTTTATTCATTATATAGATAAAAATTTGCAACAACCAATGACCAAATATATATATATATCTCACTAACAGAGGAAGAAGACAGTTCTGTTCCCTATTACAAAACACTGCATGTACCTTTGGCAGGAAAACCTCAGCATAACTGTAATTATTGTCTAGATGATTACTACAAGTGACTAAGATGACTGTTGATGGCACTTCTAGGAAAGAGAAATTGAATAAAACATATGGAATACGTTAGTATCTCTAATATTGCTGGCACCTGAAATAGCAGATTGTGGTTTTGGACATACCATAAGAATTATGAAGATTGGGAGGAATGGCACTGAAATAATCTGTTTTATCCAGCACATAAATATAATGTTTGAAAGTTAGATTATTATTTTTATATAAACTCTAGGTTAATATCCTGCAAGGCAACAAGCAAAAAAATATGGGGTCCAGAACAATAATGTAAATGTGCTTGTGAGCACCTTTTAGAGGGAGAGAGTAACTAATGCGATCTCTGTATTGCAGTTATCATTATGGAGGAAGTAATCAGTACTAATCCCAGATACATCAAATAGATAGCATTCTTTTAATAAAATTCAGACAAGAATTTGTAATGACATCGAATGTAGATGTACCTAATGCATTTTATTTTTTTTAACAGAAACAAAATTCAGTGCAAATGGAGATACAGTCAGAGATCATTCTGAGAATATCAGAAGATAGTGGAGATGAAGACATTCAGCAACATAGACATTTGAAAGAATCTGAAGACCTGTAGGAGTGTTATGCTTTTTCTTTATTTTTTGTCCTCATGAAAGATTCAACTTTTTGTTAACCGAACTCTCACTGATCCAAGAAAGACTGATACTGGATTTTGTCTGATCCAAATGGTCTGAAATATTTTGAGTTCTGACATTGTGCAACTCTTAAAATGAGCTTTGGATCAAAGAGTATATTGCAGTCTAACTACTACTGATATTCAGCCCAGTAAGAACACAGCAGATCAGGCAATATGACTGAATGATTGAACCTACTTGGGTCAAGATGGAACTAGAGTTAGTACTGCATTAGCTTCCAAATAACATCCACTAGATCAATAACTTCGAAGACAGGCTCTTTATACAAATACCGTACTACCTATTCAGTATCTGATTAAAGTAATAAGAAGCGATGGAAGAAACAAACATTTCTGGAAACTGCAGCAGAAGCTTTAAAAATTATCATACATTTTGTGAATAGATATTAACTAGAGTGAGTTACATATGAAGACATAAAGCCTTTTAATGTTACAGACCTATCCTTTTGCATTTAGGGAGGGGAGGAAACCTTATACAATGTAAAAAAGACAATGTTTTTAATGTATTGTTGTTTAATAAGTATAGCTCAGAGAAGGTACAGCTTTGAACAACTACTGTTATTTAATTTTTCCTATCTTTGTAAAGAAATCGTCCTCTCTATTTCCATTTACTAGCAATCCATACAAGTTCATACATACAAGTTCATTCATAGTGTAGAAAGGATGACCCAGGGAAATACTGACCTCTTAGCCACATCTCTGTGCCAGGGAAGATCATGGAACAGATCCTCTTGGAACCTATGCTAAGGCACATGTAAGAGAGGTAGGTGATGTGGGGACAACCAGCATGGCATCACCAAGGGCAAGTCCTTTCTGACTGAATTAGTTACCTTCTATGTAAGTGTATCTACATCAGTGGACAAGTTAGAATACATCAGTGGCTTTTATCTGAACTTCAGTAAGGCCTTGGACACGGTCCACCATAACACCCTTCTCTTCAAACTGGAAAAATATATTGGGTAGACTGTCTGAAGGACGAGAAACTGATTGCAGGACCATACTCAGAGAGCGATGGTCAATGGCTCAATTGTATGGATGGAGACTGGTGACAAGTGGTGTCTCTTAAGGGTCATTACTGGGTCCAATGCTGTTTAATACCTTTATCAACAGCACTGATAGAGGGATCAAATGCACCCTTGGCAAGTTTACGGAAGACACCAAGCAGTGTGGAGAAGTCCACATGCCGGGTGGATGGGAAACCATCCAGAAACCTGGACAGGCTCAAGCAATGGGCCTGGGTGCACTTCATAAGTTTCAATAAGTCCAAGTGCAAAGTTTTCCACCTGCATAATGGCAACCCCTGCTTTCAATACAAGCTGGGAGTTGTAAGGACAGAGCACAGCCCTGCTGAAAAGAACTTGGGGCTACTGGTGGATGGCAAGCTGGACACAAACCAGCAATGTGCCTACTGTATCCTGGGCTGGATCAAAAGAAGGCCAGCAGGTTGAGTGACCCTGCTTCTCTGCTCTGTGCTGGTGAGGCCTCACCTAGTGTACTGTGTTCATATATGGAGTCCTCTGTATTGGAGAGATGTGAACCTGTTAGAGCATGTCCAGAGGAGGGCCACAGAAATGATCCAAAGGATGAAACACCTCAGGCTGACAGGCTGAGAGAGCTGGGGCTGTTCAGCCTGGAGAAGAGAAACTCTGGGGAGACCTTTCAATATATAAAGGGGAGCTATGAGAAAGAAGGGGACAAGCTCTTTAGCAAGGTCAGTCGTGACAAGACAAGAAGAAATGGCTTCAAACTAAAAGTGGGAAGTTTTAGATTGAATTCTTCCCTTATGGAAGATATTTTTTCTGATAAAGGTAGTGAGACGCTAGAAAATGCTGCCCAGAGATCTGGATGCACTATCCTTGAAGATTTCAAAATTAGGCTTTACAGGTCCCTGCACAGCCTGATCTACTTGTAGATATTCCTGTTCATTGCATGGGAGTGGAACTAGATGAACTTTAAGGTTCTTTTCCAACTCAAACAATTCTAGGATTCTATTTTGAGTTATTCAACCAATGTAGACTTTTCTAACAGCTAGCTGAGACAAAGGAAGGAATACAGAGCCTTGATTTTGCAAGGAAGGCATATTTCAGTAGATTTTTTTCTATAGCAGAGCAATACAAGGTAAAGATGGATTTAATTTTATGGAGGGATAGGATGAAACCTAAAAAATCCATGGTTTCTCTCATGTCCCACTCAGTGCATATCAAGGGAAGTGAATATTTTTCTGCCTCCTGAGCCACATCTTCCCTAACCAGCAGAGGTCACTACTATGACAGAGTCATCCAAGACTCTGAGGAATTATACAAATCAATTTACTGAGATCTTTCTAATAACAACTACTACACTACTTGGAGGTAAAATTGGATAATTGGCTAATAATTTATAAGCATTACAGGTAGGAGTATCTTGCTGCAGCAGTTATTTCTGTGCTAAGTTTTAAGACAATATTGGACAACAGCTGCTACAAAGAATGAAAAATGAAAGAATATAAAGAGAAAATATAGAAAATGGGAAAAGTGACACAGATGGACAGACATACAGACATGCACAAACACAGCAAGACAGAAACAATTCACAACTCCTTGATCCAGTGATGTCTTGATGTTAGGGGATGATGATCTTCAGTAGTGGGTTGTCCAAGATGTGATGGTCAGTTAATGACAACAATAAACACACAAGTTCTCTTACTTACAGTCCAGAGCGGTTGAGATGGCTTCTTGGAGTGACAGCTTCTGGCTTCTGGGCTCTCAGCAGGAACTCTTTTGTTCCTGTCTTCTAGGCCCTGCAAATTTTAATCAGCAGAGGTAAGAGAAAGCAGGGAGATATCTTGCCAGCTTGTATCTTGCCTTCACAGGATACGGTGGTATTATCTAACTTTCATCAAGCAGAAAATATTTGCTTCCAGCACAAGTCTTCAAACAGAAAACAGTCTTGGTCCTTCCCATACAAAAGCAAATATCCTGTGACTCCGTCCAAAGGAATGTTTTGAATGCAAAACTGCCTACAAGGTGTTACTGATTCTCTCATGTTAATTTCTGACAATGCATTCCTTACCAGCCTCACACAATTTCCTTTCTGGTAAAATTTCTTCAAGTCCAAAATAATTTTGGTTGAAGAAAATATTTAATTCCCCCTGAAATATAAAATTTTGTTTTACTGCAGGGAACAATGTAGAAATTTTATTTGCAATACCTGCCTCAGTTTGGTTTGTTTTGTTTGTTTCAGAGAAGGGAAAGATCATTTTACCTATGAACATTAGTGCTTTTCCCCAGATAACTATGGAAATCAGCAGGGAGGAAATGAGTGGTAGATTTGAAGTACTAAACCAGGTTTCAGTACGGACTACTCCTATAATAACAACTTCTTCTCTTCCTGGAGTGCAAAGGAAAAAAGGGCAATTGGCGTTACCTGTTACACTCCTGGATGATTGGACACCTTCTCTGTAGGCAGTCAAGGCAGTTTATCCCATCAGCTGCTGTCTAGACCTGATTTCAGAAAAAGGGTGGGAAGAATTACTACCTCAGATAAAAGTTATTTCTGGAGTCAATTTAGAAAACAACAGTCAGGAACTTATAGATTCCTTAATTGATGAGAATATAGAACTGGTAAAAGATAAGAATCAGAACATATATTTACTGAGTGGGGTGGAGAGTGCCACATATTTACCAAACACATCTGGAATCCAGACTTCACATATTGAAATCAGGGCATAGTGAATATTATGCTGTTCTTTGAAATATATTTTATATACAAGTTATTTACATAGTTTTAATTTGTGGCACTTGAAGCCAGCAGTCAGTGCCAGGATTTAAATTAAGATAGAGAACTTCTAGATTAAAGTAATTTTACCTGAAAATAGAATAATCCTTTGTAATCAAAACTTCTGTACTTTCAAGAGACCTCAGTCTTGGTCAAAACATATTTCACTCACATACACGTGTCAAAGCAAATCAGCACAATCAGATAGTGAATACTAAATTATATACAAAATCTCTCTCAGCTGGATTGCTTCTGTGAATGAATTGGTTACCTTCATAAGACTACATGTTCGGTATTTAAGTTGCAGTACATGATGAGACAGCAGAAAGTGCATTGGACTTAGAGACGTCCCTGTTTCTCTCTGTTTGACATATGTAGAGCACTCTGGAGAAAAATATGTATTTATTTATTTATTTAGACTTGTAAAGCCCTGTGATATATCATGAATGGCTATTTTTATGCTCTCCACTCCAGGTATTCACTTCAGCCAAGAGTACATAGCACAAAGAGGTTTAGAGCTAAACACATTATCTTGCAGCTATGTTTCTTCCTGAACATCAGTGACTCTGTAGATAATTTTTTTGTAGCTTTTGGAAGCAAAACTGTCTCTTAGCTTTGATAGAAAGATAATCGCAAGACAGAAAGATGAATAAAGAAAACAACCTTCAGATCTGAGACTTCGCATGAGCGCTGGTCATGTTGTCCACTGCTGCTCTCTATAGTGCACATAACCTGATTTTAATGAGAAATATTCCTGGTTTTCAAACCAGTTTAACTCAGGGCAGGTCTGCTGGTTTAATTGCACTGATAACATTAAAGTAGTCTACCTCTCTCTGTACTCTGAAGACCACATTTTCATTTGAGACAGAACCCATCTCCCCTAATTCTAGCTTCCTCAAATTTAGGTATCTAAAAGCATCTAATCAAACATTAGGTCCAGGAACCTGGTACACTCATCCAGGGCGTGCTTCATTCCAACCTTAAACAGGCGTCCAATGGGATGAGTCCTTGCTTTCAAGATACCTGTCCCTGTCTCATTAGAACCTGAACGGTTGAACTCAGATTAGATGCCTATGTGGGCAAAATGTGCATTTCCTCACAAATTTTTTTTCTTTCCTTTTTTCACTATCCAGGTGAAAGGAGAGGCTTTGGCCAAAGCTCATCTTGGCAGGTACCTTTGGAAGGTTTTCCAGAACAGTTAAGGAAGTCACAATTCATATATAAGCATGGTTCATGCCAGCATTATTATGCCATCAGCAGAAATTTTGATCAAAACCAGCTTTGATCTATATAAAAGGCAGAAAAAATTGGGCTGAATTTTGGTCAAATCTAAGTCCACATTTTATTCTTCTATCTAGTAGAAAAGATTTGAAAGTCAGATACTTTTGTTCTCAATAACTGTAGCCTACTGTACATTTCACCAAAGTGCAATGTATCAATTGATGAAATGTGCACAGAATCATAGAATCACCAAGGTTGGCAATGGCCTTCAGGAACATCCAGTCCTAGTGCCCACCTACTACCAATACTGCCCCACTAAACCATGCCTCTTTGTACAGCATCTAAACTTTTCTTGAATACATCCAGGGATGGTGACTCCACCATCTCCATGGGCAGTCTGTTTCAGTGCCTGACCACTCTTTCTGGGAAGAAAGTGTATTGTGTGCTTCTGTACGCTTGTGAAGGGAACATGGCAAAGGAAATGCTGCCTGTTTTGAAAAAGGCATCTNGTCCAGGAACCTGGTACACTCCTCCAGGGTGTGCTTCATTCCAACCTTAAACAGGTCCAATGGGATGAGTCCTTGCTTTCAAGATGCCTGTCCCTGTCTCATTAGAACCTGAACGGTTGAACTCAGATTAGATGCCTATGTGGGCAAAATGTGCATTTCCTCACAAATTTTTTTTCTTTCCTTTTTTCACTATCCAGGTGAAAGGAGAGGCTTTGGCCAAAGCTCATCTTGGCAGGTACCTTTGGAAGGTTTTCCAGAACAGTTAAGGAAGTCACAATTCATATATAAGCATGGTTCATGCCAGCATTATTATGCCATCAGTAGAAATTTTGATCAAAACCAGCTTTGATCTATATAAAAGGCAGAAAAAATTGGGCTGAATTTTGGTCAAATCTAAGTCCACATTTTATTCTTCTATCTAGTAGAAAAGATTGAGAACAAAAGTATCTGACTTTCAAATAACTGTAGCCTACTGTACATTTCACCAAAGTGCAATGTATCAATTAGATGAAATGTGCACAGAATCATAGAATCACCAAGGTTGGCAATGGCCTTCAGGAACATCCAGTCCTAGTGCCCACCTACTACCAATACTGCCCCACTAAACCATGCCTCTTTGTACAGCATCTAAACTTTTCTTGAATACATCCAGGGATGGTGACTCCACCATCTCCATGGGCAGTCTGTTTCAGTGCCTGACCACTCTTTCTGGGAAGAAAGTGTATTGTGTGCTTCTGTACGCTTGTGAAGGGAACATGGCAAAGGAAATGCTGCCTGTTTTGAAAAAGGCATCTATTTCATCTGAATCAAAAGTACAGTGCATGTTTTATTCTTAGCATACTGCCTCTGTTTCTTAATTCCTACTGTATACATTATCCTGCTGTCATTTGAATGGCCAGTGCTAACTAACTGATACAATTGGATGTATCAGAAGGAACCAGATGGCATCTTCAAAATAAGTAACTAAAGATAAAGATGACATGGAGAAGACAAAAATGCTTTGGTGCCTGATGCAGCATTGGGTTGTATTAAGAGTGGTATCACTGCATCTTATCAGAATTTAGTTGTGCCAACTTCCTTTTGTTAATCTCCTCAGATATTTATTTTTGAATGCAAATTACTTATAAAACCTATATCCATGCTTCTGGTTCTCCTGACAGCAGGCAGGTAATCATTAACAAACTCCAACCACTGGACAAATAATTATATAACATGGTTTTGATGTTTAGTTCAGGAGATTATTTATAATTTTATAGACACAAAGAATCAGTAAACACCTGTAATGGGAGTGATATTAAAGATGGCACTTTAAGAATAGTATAGAAGATGGTATATTTAGTTAGGTCTATACAGATGGTATACAAATAATACAAAAGGAAAAATGGCTCACCTTTAGATGGAAAAGGCTCACAGTGGACTCCACGTAGGAGGGATCTCCAAGAAGAGATCCTTTCCTGGTGGTGGTCAGCCCTTAAATGGGGCTTGGGGAGAGGTGGAGCCAGGCTCCACCCCTTCCAATCACACAGGTATTATTACCTCCACCTGTGCCCCCATGGCTGACTCGATGCTCACCTCAGGCGACCAATCAGTGGTTCAGGCCATGATTCAACAGTTCCGTTACAACACCTTATTACCAATCTCTAGGTTTCTAAAAGCTTCTAAAAAATTTGTTAGTATTTTTTGACTTAGTGGTCAGGCATTGGAACAGGCTGCCCATGTACATGGTGGAGTCACCATCCCTGGAGTTGCTAGAAAAACATTTAGATGTTGTACTGAGGGACATGGTTTACTGGGTCAATATGGGTGGTAGATGGGCTGTTGGACTAGAAGATCTTGGAGGTCATTCCCAACCTTGGTGATTCTATGATTCTGTTTCATGTGGTCCTCCAGTCATAAGTTGCAAGACAGAGGGACAATCTGACTTCTCATATTCTTTGCTGATCACCTGTTACCACCGCCATTTGAGCCAAAGTAGGCTGCTGGACTGCATCAGCTTTTGGACTGACTTGTTACAACCATTATTTATAGAACAGCTGGAGAAACTGCTGAAGTATGTACGCATTTACCAAGTAACTAATGTTATCACTGTTGATGTTGAAATCAACTGTATGACCTCTGTATTCAGAAGAACAGGAATTCATGCTGTCCAGCTAACATCTAAACCCCAGAATACTCAGATACCGAGAGGGAACTTTGAAAACACTTCTTAAAGTCACCCAGTTCATCTTCACTGTGAAAATGTGGGGTAATTCTATCAAACCTGAACTTCTGGTGATAGAACAAACATGGATTTATCCACATACGTAATTTCAGTAGCTTCTTGAACAAGAGGATGTTCTCTATAGAACAAAATATTTCATTTAAAATATACTGCATGGGAAAGATTTATCCCTAATCCATTTTGGACATGTAATAAAAAGAAATAGTGATGCATATACCACGGACTATTCCAACATCTGGCAACAATAGAAAAAGGTGGATACAAGCAAAATTTTGCTCACTATCAACAGGCTGAGAAGAATTTACAGTAACATATATTCATTACATTGTGAATGAAGTCAGCTTTGATGCATTGTAAAACTGTCCTACTTGACTGAAGACTCTGTGAAGTATGAGGTATTCAGAGCTATATAAAAACTGTAAGTTATCCTTACATTTCTCAATTTATTTAGTTATGGAAACCAATAAAGAATAAAATAACAGAACACCTGTTCCATATGTAGCATATATTCTGGATTCCTTTAGACAGTAAATTGTGTATGTTAAAGGGAAAGGCTCTTCTATTCTTGGCAGGCAGTTAGTCTTGGTAATTAGAAATTAAGATACTTGTCTTAATTTGAAATTAACCTACTTGAGGATATTATGTTTTTGATCCTGCAGAGCTCCTAACATACAGAGTCATACTAAATGTGGAAATGAATTACTTTCTCAGCATTGGAAACTGGGGCACTGTGGCCCACGTGTACCCTGGGGGTCTCCTGGGCACAGAAGTGCCAGAGACACTATTCTAATAGTGGTATATCTATTCATTCTCAGCTCCAGAGCCACGGTTTAGTCTTAATAGCACAGGAAGGTCTGAGGTAGAGGCAATTCTCTTCAGAAGATGAAGTCAGGAAAAACATGGTGAATATCAAGCCTTATTTTTGGCGATACAGAATATCTTTTTAAATGAAGCTTTTGTAGGGAACCTCGGCATTGGAGTGATATTTTGAAACTACTGGCAGTTCTTTCTTCTCACTAAAATACCCTTTTTGTTTGATTGATTGTTTTTATATACACTAGTGGGTTTTTTCATGTGAACAGGTTTAAACACTAGATGTCAGTCAGTCACCTCACAAAAGCAAATTCTCAAGCCATAGCATGTTTATCTTTGGCAGCAAAAACGTTTACAGGGAGTATTAACTATAATTAGACATCCAGTAATAACTGCAGGATTGCCAAATACAGTCACAGCAATTATCCCTCAGGGCTGTTTAGCAACCACAACTGCTGAGATTCCAGAGACAGGGAGTACAGAGAAAATCTATTTGCTTTGTGTGTAGTGAGTACTCACACTGTCTTTGTGAAATCCTCATTAATCTGTTGTCTAAAGCTGCAGATGATTAATAAATTACCAGAGTAAAGCACACAGTCTACTTCAGCTTCTGGAGCATTTGCAAAATGAGGGTTTCGAAGAAAGGGCACCCATCAGCTAAGTTGAAGAACCAAGAAGCATTCTTCTCTTCTACATTTCCTGCTAGCTAAGACAAGACACTGGCAAGAGGTCATGGAAATGCTTTTCAAGATGTTATGGACCCCTCTTGTTCTGGACTTTGGAGGTTGCTTCCCAACAAAGCTGCACTGGCATACAGAAACTTATGTCTACAGCCAAGCTACATCAGTTATGGCTATGGTAACTGAGGGCTACCTAAGCAAAATGCTTGCATTAACAATAGAGATCTTTTGCCAGATCATTTCCCTGGTGGTGAAGGACCACAGTGTGTCACTGGACTTTGTGAGTCAGGTCTCCTGGGCAGCTCAGTGCTGAGGGTCTTCAGTTTTGTGGCTCTGGATGTTAATGCCCTGGTACTGTAAGAGATACAAATAAACTAAATCTGTCTCCATAGAATAATGACATACAAGGTAACCTGCTGACTTACATCCTGCTGCATGACTAGAGATAAACCACCCCACAACATTAATCCGTATATCCACACTGATCTCTCAGAAGGAATATGTGTGATGGGATCCTGTTGCCTCTCTGCTACGTGACTCAGGGACCCAGATTTCCTTTTAGACTGTGCCATGGACCTGATTCAAACACTCACTGTTCCACTAGAATCTGGGATACGTGCATCCTCTGAGGTATCTATTCAGTCTCTTAAGCTAGGCTTTATATCTACCGAGTTTTTTGTTATTCTTTTTATCTACCTTTTAATTCAGTAATCTCAGTAGGCCTCCAAAAATTACTTCTGCATTCTTGAAGTACTTTCAGACTGCCTTTCTGTCATGGAATAATATATATGTATGATTTTGAACACTCAGCTACACTTAAGACAATGCCACTGTGAATACTGAGTGGAAACCTACCCCAGAGTGCATGAAAAAATATATTCTACAGTTCTGGTCTCTATGCTTTTATACATATATTTCAAATTCCAGCATTTCAGTTGTGAGACAGAGGAGAAATGTCACATGCTGACTGCAAAGCAGCCAATTTTTTCATCCAGTCTATGATTTTGCAGAGTCCTGGGGTATGACACTTTTAACTATGCTATCCTAAAGTACCGCCAGTAGGGTTAGTGCAGCTGTCACCACATGTCAGTCCATGGGAAGAAGGACCTCCTAGGACATATCATCAGAGGAGGCAGGTAACTGCTTTCAAGATAAATAACAGAGTTGATTTTTCACTGCTCTGTACAGTGTGAGACAGAATACATCCATGTGCGGGCCTTCTCTGTGAGAGCAATTGTATTTCCACCCACTCTGCACTCATCTTGCTTGAGCATAGGTCACTGAAGAAGGTGAGGGGACTGGAGAGTCAGTCCTTTTGATCTCCAGATGATCATTTTATTTGGGTCTTTTAAATATTATTTAGTTGTTTGATCTCACATCAGGGCTTTGGTAATTTTTTTTCCTGGTGATGGAAAGAAACAGCAGTGAATTAGTTCCTCATCTTTATACCTGTCTCTCTGCTGTGATCACTTGTCCATCCCCTCTTGTTCCCTTTATTTCAGTATAGTTTTACATGTGCACATCATCATTAAAGCCATGACGGACCCTTAAACTGATAAAATCAAGATATATTTGTAAGGCAAGCCTTTTTACTGGGACAAAGGCTGCACTGTGTGGAACAATACCTGAAATACGTGGAACAATAGCTATACCTGAATTCAACCCACTTAAGTGTTGCGTCTTTCGTAATAATAATAATAATAATAATAAAATAACAGAACCCTTCTGCAACCCCATGGAGAAAGACAGATATCTTGCACACATGGTTCATTCTACCTGAGAATATTTGTTTCCTTCTATTTTTTTTCCTTTGGTTGTAGAAAGATCTCAGTCTTACTACTGAACTCTAGTTCTATAAATAGAGTAAAATAAGGAAAAGGCATTCATGATATCAAAGATAGAAACTGTAGTTAAAAGTTGGAAAACAGAAAGATGGAGGAAAGTAGTGTAGTGGTGAATGAGAAAATGGCTCTCAGATTTAATGCTTCCTCAGACCTGCCATCAGAAGATAGCATGTCTTGGACATATATATCTGGTATCTTGAAACTTCTATCATTTTTATGATTCTTCTTCCAGGATGATGCAAGAGTGATTCAAGATTCAACCATTATTGAATATGTCCTCCAAAATATTTGAAATATCCATTTTTAGCTCCACCTACAGCCAGTTCAGAAAAGTGGGATGGATTTTGGATTTATCTGTCTGAAACCTAAGATTGACCTGGTGTCATCACTAACATCTTTGCCTGACTCAGAAACTGAGTTCAGAGCATGAAACATGTGATACTAAGTTGATTTGATCAGTGATAAGTATTCAGAAGAGAAAGCTATGTTGTTTCAAATTATCTTCTGGTTCTTTTGTTGCAAACTAACCTTATGAAGTTGAATTTGGTGTTTTACTGCTAAAGTAAAAAAATGAGCAATGTAACAAAAGAACTCTGTGTCCTTCACCTATGAGAATCCTTTGATGGTTTTAAAATTGTCAAAGCTAGTCTGACACAGACTGCCTTCTTCCTTGATGACTACTTATTTAATGGCTGTGAAAATGGAATACTTATAATACCTTTTACCTTTGGTAAAACTCTGAATCTGGCTAACAGGATTAGAAGGAAAAGGCAGGTGACCAACAGGTATAACTCCATATACTACATCACGAAGCTGTCAAAGAAACCAAGTGAAATAAGTGCTGAGCTCTCTGGAAATAAATATGGGTTTATTTAATATCTGATTTCAAAAGCATACAACCCATTTTTGTGGTTGCACACGTGCTAAAGATGTGTTCAGCTCTCTCAGTCACTGACAAATAAATTTTGCACTTGTGGTGAATGCAAGTCAAGTTATCATGTAAACTTCATGTGAACACAGTAATCTTGTTCCCATTGAAATTAATACAAAAATTCTCACTGACTGCAGGGATTTTTTAATTCAGTTGAAACTGTGGGAAATGTATGAAATTACTGCACGAAGCCTGACTGCTCACCACAGCAAAGCAGAGTCTGATTTCACAGTTCAGCATCATCTGTAGAAAGAAGGAGAGGTAAACAACACTAGAGTGTCAACTCAAGATGAAGGTATATTTTCCTTGCCTTAAGGAACCGGTATAAAAGTGCAAGCAACATATTTCATAACTAATTTGAGGCACCTGAAACAAATACTATTTCAGTGCTGTAAACATTACATGGGAGTCAAGATTCAAACAAAATATATTTTTTGTTTATCTGGTTGGTTGGTTGATTGGGGTTTTGCTTTGTTTTAGTTTTGTTCCATATTTTTGTCAATGCTAGATGATACTTGATATAAAGCTGCAATTTCATTTTTGAATCATATCACAAACATCCTGCCGAGACAGTCAGATGGTTTATCTATATTTTTTCCTGTGTATTGTGTGAGTCTACTTCTTATCTATTTCTTGATTGGAATAAATAGGAAGGGCACTGTAAAAATTCAGTGTTTTTCAGTGGCTCTACATGCAATTTTAGTTGTTCCATCAAAAAAGAACATAGCAAATCTAGAAAGTCAACAGTGATAGAGGGCATGAAATGGCTTGCATCTGAGAAGGAATGAGGAGGACTAGGGTCCTTCAGACTGAAACAGAAATAGCTAAGAGGAACGGTGATAGTAGGTTATAAATGTAAGAAATCAGATACACCTCTTCCAGCTAAACTGCTAAAATGTGAAATCTTTACTGAAGTGTGCTATGGACAGTGAAGTCAATATGACTGCAAACGGTGATTTAAAAACCTCACACAACAATTAAGTGTTCATCAAAAAACATTAAGCGCACTTGTCCAACTCAGGAAGACCCTGAACTACAGACAGCCAGATGAGGAAAGGTTGCCTTTTGTGTTTGCCCTCTCCTTACATCCTTCCCTTGGCCTCTTGCTGGAGGTGCTGATTGTGCAGTGTGCCCTCCTCACCTGACCTGGGATGTCATCCTTGGCATGGCATCTTCCAGGCTGGACTACTGATAACTGAGGGGCTGCCACTCTGTGTGGAGAGGAACAGGGTTTGGAGAGACCATGCCATGCCCTCCCACTCTCCCATGGAAGGAATACAGAGAAGATTTTGAGCTGAGCTCTCATATCTCATTTCTTGTGCATCTTTTGGTAAGGAGAAGAAAATAAATAAGATTTGAAGCATAGATTAGTTATCATTGTTGATAAGGGCATGACCATATATGGACCTTATCTTTTTTCCTGGAATCTATTTACTAAAGGCCTATAGAATGTTCCTAAAAATGGTGAACAAGCTCAGGATATAAGCAGACACAGTAACAACAAGCTGTTGAGCATAAGCTGTAAGACTTCAGGCAGAGGCTTATGAATGCTGGGGCTGGGCTGTTACTATGAGTTGTAGGTGTAATCACACTCTGGCTACAGAAGCTCACAACTACACATGAAGACACATGCCATGCAAATGTGTCTCATCTACAACTGGTGGGTGTATTTCACATTTTGGCTCATTTCTCCACCTCCTTCCTTCCCCACCCCTACTGCAAAAAATATATTTACTCAAATGTGCTGCCTGAACAGAGATTATCCATTTTGTTCAAAGAAAAAATTTGAACTTCCTCAGTTTAACTTGCTCTGCTATCTCTGCTTTGTTGTTTGATGAAGGAGATAATGAAACTGGAGATCACAGAAAAAGGAAAAAGTGGCCTATCTTGATCTGTTTTTTTTCCCTTGTTAGTGCTCTGTGTTAGGTGCCACTATATTTTTTTCTCTGGCTTAATGTGAAGACATTTCTAGTCTCTTTTTTCATTTGTCCAGTTTGTCACCCTCACTAATTGGAATGTATTATTTCCTAATTTAAATTTGCATTTCATTGTAGAGTTGGGAAAGATTGCAAGCTTGACTGATACTTAATTTGCTTCCCATGGCGAGAGGGATGACATGAATGGGCTGCAGCCTGGGCTGGTTCTGCTGGCACAGCTGTGGGCCTGCAGCTCTTCTTCTAGCAAGGGGTGGCTTTGACCCTCAGCAAAGGTGAGAGGAAAAACTCTTATGTCAAAGTCTCACGGCTGATAACAGACAGGTGGAGAAATAGTCTGAAAACTTTTACATTACAGGCGTGCACTCGAGGCATCAATTAGCAGTAGGGAATAATGAGACAAAATCAGATCATTTTCTTATAGTGGTCTTGTACATTCAAGCAGAAGAGCTGTGAATCAACGCATTACATGGCAGTCAGTATTCAGGCTGATCCTCTCTTAGCTGTGAGTAATGCTGTCTTGGTTTGGTTCTCTTCAGAAATAAGTGAACTAAGAAGCCTTCTGTTCTAAGAGCTGTAGAGTTAAAATTACATTAATGAGTTTGTGTGGGAGTGGGAACAGTGGAGGTGGGAATCTTGTGGTTATTATTTCTTAATCATTTAAAATTAGAATTTTCTCCCTGTAGAAGCAAAGTGTTGATTTTTCTTTTCATCAGCAACGCAAACCGATAGACATCACAGACCAACCTTTTCTAAGTGTGCGATCTCAGGAAGCATTTTTTACTTAGATTCTCCTTGACTAGATTTTGTGACTTCCCTATATCTATGAAGCACATTCTATTGTAGCCATGTAACTGAGGTTGGGCAAGTATTTGGCTCAGACATTATTTTGCTGTACTGATCCATCAAATCCTGAAGTTCCATGGAGCTGAGTGGATTTCAGGGGAAAAAGAGAAAAAAGAGAAAAAAAAACACAGAATATAACTAGCTTTGAAGTGTCAGTGCTGCACAAAAATTACTTTGCTTGCATTCATATGCACTGGGAATTTGTCAAACCCAAACACTAAGTCAAAGAAGAATATTTTCAGGGAAACCAGATACAATTTTTCAGCATAATTTTCCATATCAGTACCATATTTTAAATTGAAATAAGGAGAAAAGTACATCTTGAAGAGATGTTTGTTTAACAAACGCAGAGTCCTCCTTTCCAACTCAAAAGCATTATCGTCTTTCCATGAGCCCTTACAGCCTTTACTTACCCCCTCCAGACTATTTTTTTTTTTTTTTGAGCACACTAAGAAAAAAAAGATCCTAAATATATGTTCTTCCCTTTTAGATCTAATTTGATAAACACTGCTACCCTCCATTCCCCAAATGCCTGCTGGTCATGACCATCACAAAGTTAATACTGTTACAAGAAATGAGCTTAACTTAAAACATATGTTTGCTTGTACAATGGCATTTTAGAAAGCATGCTTGTATTTCTCCATCCTCAACTTTTCTATGGTTTGTTTGTTTGAAAACAACATTTGAAATTCAATTACATTTACTACAATTCTGAGAAGGGCCCTTGTTTCCTTTTAAAAACAACTCACAGGAGAAAAGAAAATAGGAGCTATCAAGGAAAAGATCAAACTCTTGTAGGTGCAAGAGACAGCCTAATTGACTGGCTTTTCACCCTTCTTCCTTTAAACAGATTTTTATTTTCCTATTTAAGTACATAGTGCAACAGACTCCCTTCCAACTAGTCTTACGCTGAAAGGTCCTCTCAGCAGTCAATAATGACTGCAGCTGGATTGTAAGGAAGAAGGCACCCTGGATGAAGTTTCCCCCCCAAACCAGTATTAACAGCAAGTCAGTTGGCAATAGAACTGGAGTTGGCAGCTGGGTTTTGGGTTCTAACACCATGAGATCTTGTCTGAAGATCAACCTCTGCTTAGGAGATAGAATGTACTTCATTAAGTTGGGCAAAGGCATTTTTGCCAATAGGTTGGTAAGCCTTATAACGAGGACTTCATGCTAGGAAGGAGGGGAAGGGAAATGACAACCAGCAACTCTGTAAAGGTGTGACACATAGGCCTCCTGAAGAAGGGATGTGGGATGATGTAGGAGGGAAGGTCTACCTGCAACACTTGCAGATCAGCAAAACAATGACTGCATGACAGCTGTGCTGAGAAATCCCACACTTTATAGGAACAGAAAGTTTGCCCCTTTAAAGTGTTTGTACACCTACACATGCTCTATGTGTAGTAAACGTGTTAGAGATCACTCCTGAAAGTGACTCCTGAAAGATGATAAATTCCATTTCAAAGTGATAGAACTAACAAGGAGAGGCTTGTTGGGAATATGGATATCAAATACATCTTTGGATGTAGTGACTGTGAAATGGGTGGAGTTCAAGATCCTTAGGGCAGCAAAGAGATCACACAGCAAGATCACTATTGGACTTCAGGGAGAGAACTTTGGGCTTTTCAAGGTTCTGCTTCGTAGAATTGCATGGCATAAAACCCTGCTGGAAAGAAGAGAAGAAGAATGCTGGATTCAAGGATCACTGCGCCCAAGCTCAAGTACAGTGCATCCCAATAAAGAGAAAAGGAAGCAAAAACACTATCAAGCCTGTATGAATGAATTTGGAGCTCCTAGTCAAGCTCAAACACAGAAACAGAAGCCTAGAAATGATGGAAGCAATGACAGCTGACCTAGGAAGAGTACAGAGACATTGTCTGAGCAGGCAGAAATCAAGTAAGGATGGATAACTTGCCCAGATATAACTGAACCTGGTATACAGCATTGTCTATTGAGTATTGAGGCAGAACTGCTCATACTGAGGCCCCAAAATTTTGGATGGTTGAATGTGGTGTGGAAGTTCTTAGTAGGGCATGGTTAGTTAAATTGAGGATTTTCCACTATACTAGAAAATAAGATAAAGAACTCAATCTTCATAAGTAAGTGTTTGAAAAATGTGTTTTGGAATGATTAAAATATCATGCATAAAGTACAAGTATTTTAGATCCAGTATGGACTTAAAGAAAAATACTATCACTTTTATCATGTAATAAAAGGAATAAAGAATGTAAAAGAAAATGATTCTGGCAGTGAATTTTTGTCACTTTTTTCTTCTAAAAATCTGAATTTTGCTGTCATGTATTAAACAAGCAAGCAAATAGTTCAAGTTAATATTAGTCTCTTTTGTTGTCATTGTTCAAAACAAGGAAAGACTGAATGAGTGAAGTTAATTTTCCACATGCAATTTTATTTTCATAATTTTTTGCATACACATGTTCACTTGAGATGAAAGAAGTAAAACACCACAAAATCAACATAAATCAGTGCAAATGTATTATCATTGGATAGTATGTAGAAGAGATGTCTGAGATTTTCAAAGCTTCAGGACATTGAAAAACTTATTTTGCTACGCATTTCAAATAGTACTTTAAAACAAGTTAGAGCTAAATAAAATATATGCCTATAAATAGAAACACTAATCAAAATTATTCAGCAGAAGACAGATTGCTATTTAAGCATAATCTTTGCAAATTATTATGAAAGTAGCTCAGGTGGGTTAACTTCTCCCCTCCAAAAAACAATCTGAAAAAGATTTCAAATTATAAAACCAAAAACTATGTATTGATACAACAGAGAAGAGCTTGAAAAGTGTTTGTCAATGGTTTATAGGCTGGTTGGGCCTGGCTCTGTAATGACTGGGGTGGAGGACCTGTGGACCCACACCCCGGGAAAGGGCAAAGGGAAAGGGAAAAGGAGAAGGGAGATGGGCCTAAAAACAAAACAGCAGCAATGATCTGAGGAGAAAAGCTAATTTACTAAATAAGATATCAGAACACAAAATAACACGATATAATTGGAATTGGAGTTAATAAATCAAATAAATTGAGAGAGAGAGAGTGTCCAAAAACTGAAGGCCTTATGCTAAATGCTGAAGGCTAAATGGCTAGTGGGTACCCGCTGCTGGGTCGATCCAAAGGGAAGGAGCCTGTGTCTTGGGACATACAAATAGTTTTTATCTTTCCCTCTGAGTGGAAAATGGAAAAAATGCAAAACAACACAAAGTCCTCTCAGGTACGTACTTCTCTTCTGAGACAGATGTACCTGGAACTATCAATGATCCATGGAGCTGGAGCATTAACTCTTTAACTCCCAGTGCACTACATGATGTTACGATGTGGAATGCCAATAACAAAAATCATAAAACCATAACAGTGTTGAAAAAAAAGTCTGTACATAGAACATTCACATTTAAAAAATCTCTTTTTTTTTTTTTTTTGAAAAGTACGCATCAGAACATTACAAAATATTATTTAAAAAAAAATCCATTTTCATTTTTCATTATTTTTCTACAGAAAAAGCAAGCAAAATGGCAGTTACCCATTAAAGAAATTCCATCATAATCCTATTTTAAATAGGAAAATGTTACTGTTAAAAGCACTTAGTAAAGTGACAAAAAGTTTGTCAGGAAATATGTTTTAAGAAACCAACTCACACACAAAAAAAAAAAAAACACAGAAAAAAACACAGAAAAAAACACAGAAGCGTAGAAATCTTTTGTGAGTCTGAAGTGGACACAACAATCTACAGGTGTGCAGAGGTGAATAATTGCTACGGTTTTAAAGAAGTACATTCATCAGAAATTTACAGTAAAAAGTGATCCATACACAGAGTAGAAGTGGCACAGGAAGAAGTGATAAGATCTTTAGCCTTCTCGTAAAGAGAACTGATGTCAAATGTGTGCTTCAACAGATAAAACAGATTGACCATTGAACGAACTCAAAATATATGGCTGATCTGTTCTGAAAGCATAGTAAGGCAGTGTGAATCATTGTTTCCTTTATTTTGTATACGTATGAAATTAGGATTTGAGATAATGAGACCCAGCATATTTTTCTTAGGAGAGTGGAAAGGGAAGAAGAAAAAAAGAGGGAAATTTAAGTTATATTTTGAAGTGGCAACTGTTTTATTTTGCTTTTAAATAAAGAACTAGACTCTACCACATCTTTATGAGGCAACCAGTGTTCCAAATACAATTAATTTGAAAACAGTGCTTCAACTTTCATTTCTCAGGTGTAGACATGATGAAGCATATGCTGTCAATACCTCGGGCAAAATGGAAGACAGCTAGATGATATACTTAGTTCTCTTCTGTCCATGGTATATGAGTGCTTGTATGTTAGTTCTTACCAATGTGTACCCTTGCTTTTACCAACTTCTAATAATTCTTAAATTGTAATGAGAACCTTCAGATAATTTCCTAAAGATGTGACTTATCTTGCACAAATTGCCTTACATGTGAAGCAGTTTCCATTAAAATTAATATTTACAGAGTGGGAAAAAATGGGGAATTTCAAGTCTGCAAGAGTTGACTTGCCAGTTCTGTGGCCTTCATTCAAGAATTCTTTAAATGGTACTGAATTTTCATTTTTATTAGTTAAAATAGTTACAAAGTGAATTTGTCTAGATTTCCTCTTAATATTGACAACTTTGTAAGAATTACTGATACCTAATAAGTATTGGGATTTCAGATAAAGCTACCATCAGGAAGAATTAGATACAAACTTTTGCTTTTCAAATTGACCAAATTGTACCACAGTTTCATTTACAGCAAAAACTATAAACAAATTTAAATCTTACATGTCCATGACATTCTGAGACATAGAAATCACTGGTGAGGTCTCCCAGTTCAGTCAGTGTTCAGAGCACTCTGAAGGACTATGAATTATGTGGGAGTTATCACTACAGTAGAGCACTGGTCCTGTGGCATCAGCTGACAGCATGTCTCAGATCAGGCTTAAAAACACAGTCTAGCAATCTGAAGATTGCTGTCAAACATCTGAAATAAGAAGGCACCAGCCATTACACTGACTAAAATTTAAGTTTCAGTATGTTAACTCTAACTAACTTCCTTCCGAAGTTTATCCAAGCTCAGTGTTACTCACTCCTTCTTCTACTGTGCAGTACTTGGGACTGCATACCCTGACAGCGAAGCAACTAAATTTCAGTTGAAAATGAAGAAATGTCCACCGATAACTGTTTCTGCAAGATTCGTACACAAATCTTGAAGAGTGACAAAGAAATCCAAAGGACTGTTTATACGTTTAGTTAGGCTCATGATTTACTGAGCTTATATCATTTTCTAAATCACTTTGGGGCATAAACTGGTGTAAATGCAAGGAACTCATATAATGAAACAAGAATTTTATGCCTACAAAGAATGCCAAGATTCATAACCATTCCCCCAGCTAAATTCTCATTGCCTGATTTTTTGAATTAAGTGGTGGTAATTATATGCCTAATATACATTCCTAGTTAACATGCTTGTCTCTATGAATTCAACAATTGCTTATTCAAACAATACAACAGGCATGGAACAGATAATTGGCATGCACAATTACCTAATTTGCATCAGCAGTTGCTGTAATTTCATGTCATTCTGATTATGCATGAAGTCATACGTGTACTTTTAAAGTATCTGAAACACAAATGAAAAACACAGACTCAACATAATCTTCTTATTTACCTTTTTCTTCTCCCTCAAAAAATATTTTGCTTTCACCACTATGCTCGTTCTTGTGGTTTTACTTCAGTTTATTTATTTATTCTTTCCTTAGCTCATTGCCCTCTAACCAGGTCTGTAGAATACTGTGAATAAATATCCCATGAGAAGGTCATCTCTGTCAGCGTGTCCACCTGTGTCTGCTTAAGTAGTGCTTAATGTAGTGCTTAATCCATAAAGTAATCTTTTATGAATGCTCAAAGAGGCCACAAATTTTTAATAAGCGAAGTCTGAATAATTTTCATTCAAGCATGGTTACCTTCTGAAAATGAAAGTTTTCTCTAAACAGCCTTGATGTTATTAATTACTGTCCATTTGCCCCTCCACATTAGCAATATTACTCTTATTGCTATTTTTGAATCCCAAAGCATTTTAAAATGTTTTTGTAATTTTGATTTATTTTTTTTTTATTATTGAAAGAAATTGGAACTTTGAGGAAATTGCAATCTTAGTATTTGAAAGTTTTACAATTGTTGATTTAAGTGCTTCACTAATTTAAGTGTATCTAAGTTTAAATGATGTTTTCAGATGCATTTCTTGTGCAAATTGAATGAAATATTAAAATAGTATAGAAGAAATTGAACTAATCCTTAGCTGATGGAATGTATTAAAGGAAAGTGTGCTCTGTTTTTCAGTGTGGAACACAAAGCAGGTGGGAACAACTGAAGTTTAAAAAGGTGAAATGCAGATAGCCATGGCCTTACCTGTGTCACTAGGGTGGGACAGCTGGAGCTGATTAGCTGTTTCTGTGCCTTCGATTGACTGTATCACAATTCTCAGCCCAGCTCTGCATGGGAGTTGAACTTAAATGCTTAGCTTTAAAGTTTTAAAATTTAGCTAGTTTTCAAGTTTTCACTGTCTCAGATATTCTAAACCATTTTGCTTCCTTATGTCCCCCAGAATATCTCCACTTTAGATCCATGAAGCTACTACTCACCATCCTAACACCTTATCTACTGACAGCATAGTAGTAACCTCAGTAGATGCAAATTTCTTAAGAAATCTTTGCAGGACTTCACCCCCATACAATTCATCCTCATTTCACATCTGAAAAAGCACATTCAATTTGCTGTGTTTTCCTGCAGAAGAAATTGCTGGTCAAAGCAATGTAGAGCTGCAGCTGGAGGGGTCCCAAGGAGAGATTCATAAAACGTCTTCCTCCTTTTTGCCTGTGATCAAGTTGCAGAGTTTGATATGGAAGCTGTCAGCTACTGGGTAGC
>VXAB01012685.1:6776-50784 GCA_013399175.1 Odontophorus gujanensis | reverse complement strand
CCCCAACATATCATCAAATTTTTTGTATGCAGTTTGGGAAATCTTAAAACATTCTGATTTTAACATTCTGGGGAAAAGTTATAAAAATACATTTATAAATAAAATATATTTATTTATATATTTATTGTTATTTATATATTTATAAATAAAATATAAGAATGCATCTATAAAAAACATTTCACATGTTTATTTTTTGAAAATTAGATACTTCTAGTATTTAGTTATTTTAGGTCAATCGTGGTTGACTCGTGAACTGAGTTTGAATCAGAGTATCTCATTTCTTAAAAACACTTTGATATCCTTCAGAATTCAAACATGCTTCAATTCAGCATAACAAATGCTGGAAGCTCTCCTTGGCTATTGGTTATCAGGAAGATAAGATTTTCCTTAATCTGTGCAATGCCTGCTCTCACACCAGTTTGGTCTCATAGAAGAGTACTGTTCTCCCCCATGAATAGCCCTAAGCAGTGCCTCAGAGAGCTGGACACTTGCTAGGCTGGGAATCACAGAACCATAGAATCATAGAATGTTTTGGGTTGGAAGGGACCTTTAAGACCATCTAGCTCCAAATCCTGTGCTATAGGCAGGGAGACACCCCTCTAGACCAGGTTGCTCAAAGCCCCATCCATCCTGCCCCCACGTCCCCAGCCAACGTTTAGGGGCAATCTGTTCCAGTGTCTCATCACACTCACAGCAAAGAATTTCTTCCTTATATCTAGTATAAACCAACACTCTTCCAGTTTATAGTCCTTATCCTTTGTCCTATTACTACATGCCTTTGTAAAAAGCCCCTCCACAGCTTTCCTGTAGGTCCCTTCTGGTACTGGAGAACTTGTTAACTAGAAGAAATAAAGAAAATAAACAAGCAAGCATAAAACTTGAAGTCTGTTTATCTTTTCAGGTGTCGTGCTGCAGGTACTTTCTTGATATGTTAGATCAGGCATCTACGTGCAGGGTACGTGTTGTCTACATCAAAGAATCTGTTTAAATTTTCTTGACGCTGTGAAATGTACAAATCAACCTCTGAGACTGAGATGTCTTCTTTTTCCTGGTTGCAGCATCACCACATGGAGATTCTGCTCCCTCTGTATTTCCCCTTCATGGTCTCCCACTCTCAGGCACTATCCTGGAGCTGACCTAAATTTGTCTTTTATTTAAAACTTACTTTAAATGAACACAATCCTTGGCTTTAAGGCCACGGAAAATCTGTTCAAAATATTTTTGATGTTATCAGATTTCTGCAAAATTTGAACTTGAGAGAACTGAAGTACGCTAAAACAACAATTGCATTATGGAATACTTCCAGTAAAGCATCAGAAAAAATGATGAAATGTAGGAGTTTTCAGAAACAGCAAATTTAGTTAGTTAATGAGAGATTTAAACAGTTATGATAACTTCAATGGGCAGTTCAGAGAACAAGTCCACAGTGCTGAATTTCAGGTACTGGTGATGCAGATCTTTCTGTGCTTTAATTTGCTCTTAACTGATCTCAAACTACAAGTGTGGAAAGCAGTTAACCTGTTTCAACACCTCATCCATTGAGAAGCTGTTGAAACACTAACACACTTTCAGAAGTGAAACTTCCTTTTATTTATTTGTTTGATTGGTTGATTGTTTACCCATTTGTTTTCTTCCATGAAAAGTCAGTGCAGGTTACAGAAGCCCCATTTCATAAAGTTTATTCCCAGCTGGAAAAACCAACTGATTTTGCTATTGCTCCAGCTTGCACCATTGCAGTCATACAGATGCAGTACAAACCATCCGTAACTTGGTCTTTTTAAAAATAAAAGTTTCAGAAGACTGTAAATAACTAAACAGGTGGATTTCATTAACATAATTTGACTCAGAATGTTAGCTTTGGCATTCAGCAGTAGAAAAATCCAATAACTAAATTTTGTCATAACGTATGAAAGCAACAGCGTTCACAAGAAGTTGAAAGTAGCATGGAAAAAAAATAATTCTTAACATTCTTATCTTTGTTTCAGTATCTCCTGTACAAGTGCATATGCAGATGCTTCTCCGGAAGAGCTCTTTAACTGTGTCCTTATCTTGTCTCCATCGGTGTTTTTTTTTTATTATTGAAAGAAATTGGAACTTTGAGGAAATTGCAATCTTAGTATTTGAAAGTTTTACAATTGTTGATTTAAGTGCTTCACTAATTTAAGTGTATCTAAGTTTAAATGATGTTTTCAGATGCATTTCTTGTGCAAATTGAATGAAATATTAAAATAGTATAGAAGAAATTGAACTAATCCTTAGCTGATGGAATGTATTAAAGGAAAGTGTGCTCTGTTTTTCAGTGTGGAACACAAAGCAGGTGGGAACAACTGAAGTTTAAAAAGGTGAAATGCAGATAGCCATGGCCTTACCTGTGTCACTAGGGTGGGACAGCTGGAGCTGATTAGCTGTTTCTGTGCCTTCGATTGACTGTATCACAATTCTCAGCCCAGCTCTGCATGGGAGTTGAACTTAAATGCTTAGCTTTAAAGTTTTAAAATTTAGCTAGTTTTCAAGTTTTCACTGTCTCAGATATTCTAAACCATTTTGCTTCCTTATGTCCCCCAGAATATCTCCACTTTAGATCCATGAAGCTACTACTCACCATCCTAACACCTTATCTACTGACAGCATAGTAGTAACCTCAGTAGATGCAAATTTCTTAAGAAATCTTTGCAGGACTTCACCCCCATACAATTCATCCTCATTTCACATCTGAAAAAGCACATTCAATTTGCTGTGTTTTCCTGCAGAAGAAATTGCTGGTCAAAGCAATGTAGAGCTGCAGCTGGAGGGGTCCCAAGGAGAGATTCATAAAACGTCTTCCTCCTTTTTGCCTGTGATCAAGTTGCAGAGTTTGATATGGAAGCTGTCAGCTACTGGGTAGCAGTTTTGGTATATTTCTCGCAAAGATTCCCTTTTAAAGACTGATTTCACACTGCTCTGTGCTGAAGGTGATCAGCACCAGGCAGGCTATCACTCACAAAGAAAGGACTTTTCTATTGCCATAGAGTAGATGAAAATACTAAGAGTAAACTGTAGTGTTTTTCACTCAATTGTGACAGCAAATTCCAGCTGTAGGTTGTAGGAGGCTGGATAAAACCTTAGAATAAGGTCTCCTATCACCTGGAGGAGAAACAATAATTAACAGGGGAAAATATTTTTACCAACACAGGAGTTTCTTCTTCACTGAATTCTCCTCACGGTTATGCATGGCTGGAGAAGTCAGCAGTAGCTGGATGCTTATATTCTGTAGAAGGAAAGATGGAAAGAATTATATAAGTAGTATTGCAGGGATACTTTGCTAATACAAACAACATAAAAAGATAGGACTTAAAGGAGGAGCAATGACAAAATGACCAAATAATACTGCCATGATCTTGCTGCCATAACTGTTACTATGGAAGACTTTTGGATTATTTTTTATTAATTTTAGCAAATTTTACTAACTACATCAATTACTTCTCTGAAAAAAAAAGAGAGTTTAAGAGAATATTTTCAGACTTTGACCTCTTTAGTGCCAAAGTTCCTTTTTTTCCAAAGGTTTTGCAAAGGATTTGCTCTTAGATTTCAGGTGCTTCTGTGAAGATAGAGTTCTACATTTTATAATTCTTATCTATTTACAGAATATGGTTACTGGATGTCCATCTTTGCTTATATGAATTACTACAAGGTAATGGATGTAATAGAAGAGCAAATCTTAAAACTGAAGAAATGAGTTGGGCAGTGACATCAATCAAAATCAAACAACACCATCATCTTTTGCTGGATCAAGCTATACCACCACAGAACACAAATTCTGTGTATTTGCAATTGAAAAACTGCCTCGTCCCCAACATATCATCAAATTTTTTGTATGCAGTTTGGGAAATCTTAAAACATTCTGATTTTAACATTCTGGGGAAAAGTTATAAAAATACATTTATAAATAAAATATATTTATTTATATATTTATTGTTATTTATATATTTATAAATAAAATATAAGAATGCATCTATAAAAAACATTTCACATGTTTATTTTTTGAAAATTAGATACTTCTAGTATTTAGTTATTTTAGGTCAATCGTGGTTGACTCGTGAACTGAGTTTGAATCAGAGTATCTCATTTCTTAAAAACACTTTGATATCCTTCAGAATTCAAACATGCTTCAATTCAGCATAACAAATGCTGGAAGCTCTCCTTGGCTATTGGTTATCAGGAAGATAAGATTTTCCTTAATCTGTGCAATGCCTGCTCTCACACCAGTTTGGTCTCATAGAAGAGTACTGTTCTCCCCCATGAATAGCCCTAAGCAGTGCCTCAGAGAGCTGGACACTTGCTAGGCTGGGAATCACAGAACCATAGAATCATAGAATATTTTGGGTTGGAAGGGACCTTTAAGACCATCTAGCTCCAAATCCTGTGCTATAGGCAGGGAGACACCCCTCTAGACCAGGTTGCTCAAAGCCCCATCCATCCTGCCCCCACGTCCCCAGCCAACGTTTAGGGGCAATCTGTTCCAGTGTCTCATCACACTCACAGCAAAGAATTTCTTCCTTATGTCTAGTATAAACCAACACTCTTCCAGTTTATAGTCCTTATCCTTTGTCCTATTACTACATGCCTTTGTAAAAAGCCCCTCCACAGCTTTCCTGTAGGTCCCTTCTGGTACTGGAGAACTTGTTAACTAGAAGAAATAAAGAAAATAAACAAGCAAGCATAAAACTTGAAGTCTGTTTATCTTTTCAGGTGTCGTGCTGCAGGTACTTTCTTGATATGTTAGATCAGGCATCTACGTGCAGGGTACGTGTTGTCTACATCAAAGAATCTGTTTAAATTTTCTTGACGCTGTGAAATGTACAAATCAACCTCTGAGACTGAGATGTCTTCTTTTTCCTGGTTGCAGCATCACCACATGGAGATTCTGCTCCCTCTGTATTTCCCCTTCATGGTCTCCCACTCTCAGGCACTATCCTGGAGCTGACCTAAATTTGTCTTTTATTTAAAACTTACTTTAAATGAACACAATCCTTGGCTTTAAGGCCACGGAAAATCTGTTCAAAATATTTTTGATGTTATCAGATTTCTGCAAAATTTGAACTTGAGAGAACTGAAGTACGCTAAAACAACAATTGCATTATGGAATACTTCCAGTAAAGCATCAGAAAAAATGATGAAATGTAGGAGTTTTCAGAAACAGCAAATTTAGTTAGTTAATGAGAGATTTAAACAGTTATGATAACTTCAATGGGCAGTTCAGAGAACAAGTCCACAGTGCTGAATTTCAGGTACTGGTGATGCAGATCTTTCTGTGCTTTAATTTGCTCTTAACTGATCTCAAACTACAAGTGTGGAAAGCAGTTAACCTGTTTCAACACCTCATCCATTGAGAAGCTGTTGAAACACTAACACACTTTCAGAAGTGAAACTTCCTTTTATTTATTTGTTTGATTGGTTGATTGTTTACCCATTTGTTTTCTTCCATGAAAAGTCAGTGCAGGTTACAGAAGCCCCATTTCATAAAGTTTATTCCCAGCTGGAAAAACCAACTGATTTTGCTATTGCTCCAGCTTGCACCATTGCAGTCATACAGATGCAGTACAAACCATCCGTAACTTGGTCTTTTTAAAAATAAAAGTTTCAGAAGACTGTAAATAACTAAACAGGTGGATTTCATTAACATAATTTGACTCAGAATGTTAGCTTTGGCATTCAGCAGTAGAAAAATCCAATAACTAAATTTTGTCATAACGTATGAAAGCAACAGCGTTCACAAGAAGTTGAAAGTAGCATGGAAAAAAAATAATTCTTAACATTCTTATCTTTGTTTCAGTATCTCCTGTACAAGTGCATATGCAGATGCTTCTCCGGAAGAGCTCTTTAACTGTGTCCTTATCTTGTCTCCATCGGTGTCTGTAGCAGTGGAGTGGCGGGGGAGGGAAGCCTGCTGAAAATTCCAGGATGCACTTCTTATAGTTTCCCAGACCCAGTGGTTGCACAAGAACACACAGAAGCCTGCAGTACCTTATGAAAGCACCACAATAAAACCAGCTCCTTCCCAAAGTCTATTTTCTTTCTCCCTACTAGCAATCTGCATTTCACAGGCAAAATGTTCCTGGCTGCCAACCCAGATTTCTTGCAGGTTCATCTTTCACTCGTCATCTCTGGGGATGAGGGTCTCCTACAAATGCAGAACCAAATCAAGACCAACCCATATTCTTTCTCTCCCTTACCCTTGCTAACAACTTTTATTGAAGTTCCTTATCACATAGCCAAATAGGAACTGAAAATGATTATATGAATCAATAAGGTTGGAAAAGACCTTTAAGATCATCTAGTCCAACTGTCCACCTATCACCAATATTGCCCACTATGTCCCTAAGTATTACATCTAAATATTTATTGAACACCTTTGGTGATGGGGACTCAATCATCTCCCTGTGTAGCTTGTTCCAGGACCTTACCACTCTTTGAGAAGAATATGTTTCTAATATCCAATCTGAACCTCTGCTGGCACAACCAGACACTATTACCAGTCAGTCTATCGCTGTTATCTGGGAGAAGACGCCAACTCCCACCCCACCACAACCTCCATTCAGGTCATTGTGGAGAGCAATAAGGTCTCCCCTGATCCTCCTCTTCTGCAGACTGAACAATCACAGTCCCCTCAGTCACTTCCCATAAAAGCAGACCAGAATCTCCAGACCCCTCTCCAGATCCAACGCCCTTCTCTGAACACACAGCAGGGCATCAATGTCTTTCTTGCAGTGAGAGGCCCAAAGCTGAATGCAGTACTCCAGGTATGGTCTCAAAGAAGGTGAAACTGTGACAGTAACAGTTATGAATCTCTGTCTTAAGTGGGTCAGTGAACTGTTTCCATATACTTGGGACTGAAAATCTTATATTCACAACCAATGTTATTTCCTTCACAACTTAAAAGGCAAGTCAGGTTTTTGGTACTGCAGCCCCAGCCACTGGATGACTTACAGGACTTATTCCATTTGTTGTCTCTGTTCTGGAATGTCGGATCGCCAAGGGCTAGCGATCTCCCACGCTAGGGCCACAGCCACACACAGACACCAATATGGTGATGTAGAAGATGGCAAAATGGCGTTTAATAAGGCACTACAGTTCTTTATATACATAACCAGCATCGTCTACGCCCCTTTAAGCATACGTCACACATCACTCACAGAGCAGGGGAGGTCCTATCGCATCACATCCTGGCGCCTCATCCACGCTTACTACAACAGGAGAGCTGATGAACTAACAAGACCTCACTCATCTGGAAACAGCTATTTAATTCACCTCATTTCCTCTTGATTTCAGTCACGGTGCCTTGCAAGTATTTCAAAGTAGTTTAGACCCTGGAAAATGAAATAACGCTCTAACGTATCCTGGTGCGGTCTTCTGCCTGATATAATCAAATACATGGGATGAAATAGTTTTTCAATGGGCAATGAAAAGATTATTGATTTTATATTGGTTTTTCTTTTTGCACTGAAAACACTGGTGGCTAGTTTTAGACTGCATATTATCTTTTTTTTTTTTTTTTTTTTCCAGTGTGGGGAAGGTACATAGAAAGATACAATTACTGTAAGATATTTTCTTCACAGTTAAAAATGACTGTTTATGTATATAGGTAAATAATTATTCTGCTGTATCCTACAGATTTTTTATTGACCATATGAAAAAACTCACATTGTCATCCTTTTAGTCTCAATGTGGAACTAGGACAGTATTTTAACTTGTAGTTGAAGGACCCTGCTTATGATATTAACATAGGTAGAGAAAAGAAAGAAAATAAAAAAGTGGCTGATGGTTAAATGTGCATTTGATGCAAAATACTTCAAAAATTTAAGATATCCCCAAAAGGCAACTTCTGAATTTATAATTCTATCCTTGTCTTTCCTGAAAAATAGAAATAATAATAACAAAAAACATGGTATTCATAACATATATTTTTAATGATACACATAGCGAAAATGAAATGTAACAAAATGATATGGTAGAAAGTATGGAATACATGACTGAGTAGACTAATGAAAATAATTTTTTAATTAAACTGGTAACCTTCTCTCCAATATGCTAATTGGTCAGTACTTCCTATTTTATTTTGCTTACACTTTTTCCACTTTCTCACCATTTCACCACTTCATAACTTAAGCAACTCATTTTTTTGTATTTTTTTTTTTTATGTTGAGTGCTTATTTGTGTCTGATTTATTCTTAAAACTACTTCACAGAATCACAAAATTGCAGGAGTTGGAAGGGACCTTCAGGGATCATCCAGTCCAACCCCCTGCCAAAGCACCTCCCTAGCCCAGGTTGCGCAAGTAGGCATCCAGGTGGGTCTTAAATATCTCCAGAGAAGGAGACCCCACCACCTCTCTGTGCAGCCTGTGCCAGTGCTCCGTCACTGCACTGTGAAGAAGTTCCCATGCACATTTGTGAGGAACTTCTTATGCCTCAGTTTGCGACCATTTCCCCTTGTCTTATCACCACACACCACTGAGAAGAATTCAGTCTCATCCCTTTGCCTCCTGCTCCTTAGATATTTATAGACGTGGATCAGATCCCCTATGAGTCTTCGTTTCTCAAGGCTGAACAGACCCAGGTTGCTCAGCCTCTCCTCATAAGGGAGGTGTTCCACCTCCCTCATCATCTTTGTAGCCCTTCACTGGGCTCTTTCCAGGAGATCTCTATCTGTTTTGTACCAAGGAGCCCAGAACTGGACGCAATACTCCAGGTGAGGCCTCACGAGGGCAGCGTAGAGGGGGAGGATCACCTCCCTTGACCTGCTGGCCACACTCTTTTTAACGCACCCCAGGATCCCATTGGCCTTCTTGGCCACCAGGGCACACTGCTGGCTCGTGGCCAACCTGTCATCCACTGGGACAGTGAGGTCCCTCTCCTCAGAGCCCATCTCCAGCAGATCACCCAACCTGTACTGGTGCATGTGGTTATTCCTCCCTATTCCTCCTTCTGGCATGTCAGCTTAACTTCAACCATGGTGACCATTTAATTCAGTAAAGAGCCTTATAAAAATTATGAACGTGAAAACATAACATGTATCAGGCACCCTCTTCCTTGTTTCTGTACCACTCATGTTAATTCTATGAATACCTTCTATGTTCTTTGGCATATAAAATGAGGTCTTAAATGTGGAATAGTCCTTTACGATCCAGGTGTGATTCAAAGCAGCTTTTTTCTGCCTTTTGGACTCATATCTCTGTGATCAAGTTCTTTAGCAGATGCACAGAAATGGTGATGAATAAATGGTTCAACTTATGCATCACTCTTCATTTGGATACTTTCAAAATACTTTCAAAAAATTTTGGGATCCTTTACTTTCCAAAACTTACAATGATCTTCTACAATAATTTTTTATGGTATGACTTCATCTACTGCTGCAGAACCTATGTACTTGTTCAGTGTTACACTTCCCCTGGTGTAGGCATTGACACCAGAAAAAATTAGTATGAGCCATATATAAGGTAGTGCTGAATGAGAATAACCTGGTAAAAATGACTGCTTTTGTGTGTAGCTCTCTGCAGCAGTGAGTTCAAAGTTTTAGCTACATGCTTATTGCAGCTGCTACTAGCTCAACAGGCAGTGCATGAGAGTGAATGAAAGCTTAAAGTTTCCGATAAGTTCAGAAGGTAAGTGCCATTCAGCAGATAGTAATGATATCATTTAAATGAGTGCAAAGCAGCAGGAAACCTTCAGTGCTCTTCAGAGATACATCTCTGTAGAACAATCATGTATACAATCTGTAATTATGCTTGCTTGCATTTTAAAGTTAGAAAGACGGTATTCACACAGACACACACCCTAATCTTTGCTTCATCTAGAACAACCTCTCTATAGCTCTTCAGAGCAAATTCCTGCAACAGAGAGATCAGCCTGACAATCTAAGAGAAATGGATTTGACTCCATATACAAAGTTCTTGGATGTAGCTGTTGCATATCTACCCAGAGAAAGAAATAAGACAAGGTTTGTTCAGATTTTGTGATTGAATATGACCACCTTGCCAGTACAGGATCGATGAGATAAAATTTACTGGTATTTTCACATGTGAAAAATCAGATTACTTGATCATAATCTGTTATTCTAACTCTAGGTCACATTTTGTGCAGTTTATTTTTCCTTCCTATCCATAATGATAAAAAATTCAGGTTCCTAATCATTCATCTTTTGATCAAGTCAGATCTTTTTTTTTTTTTTGTGAACTGAAAAGGTATTTTTCTCTCCTTCCTCTTTCATTCACCATCTACCTGCTTTTATTTCCTGCTTACTGTTGTTAGCTGTATCAACATTTCTAGATCTGCCAAAAATATACTATTATTTGCAAAATTGCAACTTGATCCCCGTGGAGCATAGCCCATTGCTTAAAGATCTATTTTCAGAAACAGTATTACCTGATACTTCTAGGTATCTCATAACTGCATTTTTTAGGAAACCACAAGTAGTGAGAAAATGCAGTCACTCCATCCTCGTTATTTATGAACTTATAGACCTTTGTAAATTTTCCACCCAGCTGCCTTTTCTTCAAGTTGCAAAGCACCAGCCCCTTCAGTTTTAACTCCTACAAATATTACTCCCTACCTCTGCTTTACCTTGCAGCTCTTCTCTCTCTTTTCTAGCTGTACAACATCCTTGGGAAATGGGGAAAAGGAAGGTACTAGAATTGCTCTGGAATTTCAAATATGCAAATTCAAAGGTGTGACATTGCCTGTTTTTTTCACAACACAAAATGATTGAAGTTGGACACGAATGCCTTGAAAACATTTTGTCCACCCCTCTGCACAATGGAATCCACAGCCCAGGACTGTGTCCCATTGAGTTTTGAGCAACTTTGAATGTGGAGTCTTTACAGACTTCCTGGACAACTTAATCATGTTTTTTGACCACCCTCACAGTACGAAGTGTTTTATTCAGACTGAATTTCATATTTTCTTTCAGTTTGTATCCATTGCCTATTGTCCTGCCACTAGTCACCACTGAGAGGTTTGGCTCCATCTTCTTCACTTCCTCCATCAGCTATTTTATCCACATGGCTAGGACCTCCCTGAGATCTCTCTACAATAAGTAGCCCCATATCTAAGCCTTTTCATGTATGCTCCTGTCCCTTGATCATATTTGTGACCTGGCACTGAACTTGATCCATTAAGTCTACATCTTTGATGCACTGGTGAGCTTAGAACTGGATCTATCACTCCAGATGTGTCTCACTGGATCTGAGACAAGAGGAAAGATCATATTCCTCAGTCTGCTGGCAATACTCTGCCTAGTACTGTATAGGAGATTATTGATCTTCTTTTCTGTGAAGGTGCATTACTGGTTTATATTCATCTTCTTGTCTCTCAGGGCCCTCAAGTAGTTCATTCTCTGAATAAGAACAACCAATCAGACCTCAACAGGTACTGATTCCCAGTGTTGTGCATTCTCAGATGCAGGACTTCATATTTCATTTTTTTGAAGTTCATGAAAATCTCTGCCCAATTCTCCAACTTCTCCAGGTCTTTCAGAATGGCTTCACCATCTGGTTTATCAGCCACTTCTTCCAATTTCATATGATCTGAATACTTGCTGAGGATGCAGTGACCTAGCATCAAGGTCATAAATAAAGATGTTAATCTATATTTGCCACATTATTGACTCCTGTGGTACACCATTATTTGCTGGCCTCCAACTGGACCTCATGCCATGAATCACAACCCTATGGGCCTTCTAGTTTAGCCAGTTTTCAGTTCACCTCAACTTTGATCCAACCTACGTATTGTCAATTTTCCAGTTATGATGGTACAGGAGATAACGTTAAAGGTGTTATTAAAGTAAGTACCCACTTCTTTCATCTTGCAGTAGATTGTCATCAGGACTGCTGAACATGATTTCATGTATTTGGAAATGGTTTCCAGTTTTGGTGGTATAATCCTCTTTCCTGGCTGTATTTTCCCAGATCTTCATGCTCTATCTTTGAAAATAATAACTCCTATTTACTTCAGTGGAAACTACAACAAATACAAAGAACACAGTAACGCTATTTGATAGAGACTTCTCAGCTGCAAAACACTATTTGTTGACATAGTCACCACCATTTGCTATGCTTTTTCACCAGTGATGAGCAAGAGCCTGCATGCTTCACTCATACAAATCCTCTCCAGCAGAGGTGACCCACCATTTCACAGCTGCTATGATGGCACCATTGCTAGTAAAGTGTTGCCTATACAGTCTATCTTTCATCAACCCAAAGAGATGCGAGTAAAAAGGCTCCAAATCTAGACTATATGATGGGTGTGGTAGGGCAACTCCGACTGGTAATGTGTTCCACGGACTTCAAAGTGGTATGGGATATGGAATTATTGTGTTGCAAGAGAAATGTTGTGTACTTCTCTGGCCTAACTCTGCAATTTGAATCATTTAGTTTAGTTTAGTCATCACCACAGTGTGGTCACCACAGCGGTCAAAGTTGATGGTTTATCCAGGTTCCAAGAAATCCAGAATGATCATCCTTTTCCTATCCTGAAAGACAACATACATCGCTTTACCAGCAGAGAGCTGTATCTTGAACATTTTCTTCAATGGGAAGTTTACAAGTTGCTACTCAATAGACTACCATTTTGACTCTTGATTCCACCACTTCCACTCTTCCTTTTCAGATCTGAACTCAAATAGGAGCTTCTTGCTCATTCATGCAGACCATCTTGCAATCTTGAAATGGAGGAAATTTGTTAGTTTCCCCCATTGCTTTCCACTCACTCACACAGAAGTCTGGGAAAGGCTAAGTTATGGTGATGCAAGAGGTAACCAACAAGTGACACTTTCTGAAGTGATTGTACAGGAGCATGAATTTTTAGAATGCCAGAGACCTTTGACATTTAATTCCTTAAGCTTTCCCCATGGGTGGAAGATGGGCCCTGAAATGCACTGTAGAAATCTCTACACACGCATTTCACTTTGCAGCAGATTACCAAAGGGAACCAGATTCTGCTATGAGAATAAAAGGCTGATCTGACAATTGTGGACTGAGTTGATTTGACATGGAGTGATAGGATTTTCTGTTCTTTATTTCACAGACTCTAAACACACTGGCATTATCTCCTGCTAACGTTAAAAATGAAAAGTGGTCATCACTGTAAAAATGAGATTATCTATGTATTTCTAGTGTGTCATCTTGTGGACCAAGGCCAAGAGAAAGTAAATAATACTGAATGAAAGTTGTTCACAGGATATTGTTTGTTTAGGTTCTAGGTGAACGGAGAAATAACTTGAGAAAATTTGCTTTGCTGAACTTTGTACTGATCAAAGACCTGTTTCACACTGCTGATGACAAAAGAAATGTAAAACTAGAAGGCATAAAAAGGAGAGAGGAAGCGCATCTGAGAGCAGCTATCATAGATAGAGGACTTGTCAGAGGGTCAAGGGCTATTTGTGTAGTTGAATTCAAAGTCCAAAATGAAGACAAAAGCACTTCTTTTGTTTGGCTTGCAGAAGTCCTAGGTCAGGTCATAAACAAAAAAGCACCATCCTTCTCAGAGTGCGTTCTTTGCAGTTGTCTCTACTGGCAGTCAAAATCACAATGACTGCAAATTATCAGCTCTCTATCACTCTTTTCTTTCACTGTCTCTGAGCGAAGTTGCAGTATTAATATTTTTTCAGGCCAAACATACCAATGCTGAATTGTGTAAGATCCATGAGGAGAATGTACAGCTCTGTAAACTCTGGCCTTGTCCTTACAGGAGCAGTGACCCTGAAAATGTGGGCAAGTTAATCAGTTACACATTTAGAAACATAAACTTAGGGACAACAGATCCTTTGGCTCATGGACAACTTTTCAGTTTGCAGATTTGGAGAAAAATCACACCAGGTAATCAGAGATTTATTCAAGAAAGCAGAATCTATTTGAGCAAGTGGTTGGGCAACTTTCCTGGCATGAGAGTGAGCTAGGAGGTGCACAGACCCTGCTAGATTTTCCCATCAAGTTCAAAATCTGCTGTTTGTCAGCAGCTGCAAAAATAACTGAACCTAGTTCAGTATTTCAATTCTCTTTTTCTTATTACTTTCGTTCCAGGAATTAATGCCTCCTTAGAGGAACTTGATAAAAGCAGGAACAGGCAAAAGAGTAGTGCATGTGTGTCAGACAGGAGTTTCCAAGACTCACTGAAATTTGAACAGATCCTCCTGGCATGTGTACTGCATAAATGAGTGAAGAAATCCAACCGAAGAAAAGTGGTACCACATCATCTGGCTGGGGGCTTTGCTGATGTGACAAAACTGATAAGAGTCTATAGCAGCATATAGATGTCCAGGTAATACATGAGGAAACATATTCCAGCCCTACATCTTGTGTAACTGTCCTCATGCCTGGCTGCCCGGCTATCCCTGTCAGAGAAGGCTCACTTCTGACTCTGGTCTGTGGACAGAAATGGCTAATGCTATGTGAGGTGCATCAAGCATGTGGAGTGATATGAGCAGGTCTCATTAGTAAGTGGGGAGGTGGCAAGGCTGCTTGGCCCTCACCTACCCTATGATCCCTGGGCACTATGAGGTCAGTGTGTTCATGTGTATGGTGTGGTCACAGCTGTTCACAACTACTTAATCCTTGTCAGGATCGTGGTTGTCATCACCTGTGGTATCATTGTGAGAAGATAAAGCAAAGCAAGTGCTGGTAAGACTGACAGTTTTGTTCTGTAAATTTATTCAATTATTATTATTACATAGCACAAAGAAAGTATGCATTCTGAAGTCCTACACTTCTGATTTGCTTGTTGCTAGAGACAGTCATTTTTTAATTTCCTGTAGTCATTTCCTCTAGTTCCCTCCTGCCCCTTGTATAAAGTGATCAAATAGTAAACACCAAGGACTGCAATTATTCATCTCTCATTCAAACCATGAGACTCATCTTTCAGGAATGTTCAGTGATCTTCACACTGGTAAACCTGGTGGGTTATCTATCACAATCACTTGGTAAGTTCAAATCCACTGATACTTATTTAAGAAATTTATATATTAATTACTAATATTTCTATGAGTACCCTATGATTTTTATTTTGTTTGTTTTGTGAAAAGAATCAACAAAACAGAAACTGAGATCCAAGAGAGGTAAATACGAATTCTTAGAAAAAAAACAAACAAACAACAATAATGATGATGAGAGTAAGAAAAATCTGCTCCATTTTCTAAATAAAAATAAAGAACTTTGTAAGCTTATGTCTACTGCTAAAGAGACAAGTATTCAAATCTTTAAGAGGGAATACTTTCTATCCAAGGAATGCATAGATTCTGATAGAGTGGGCTGAATCTTAGACTACAATTTTCTCATTGAAAAAAGTTGGATAAAATGGATCCCAGTTAAGACTTCATCACTTCCACCTTCTGGAAGACTGAAAGGTTGGAAAATATTCAGCAGCATCTGTGCCTGTAAAAGCATCAAGGTAAAAATAGTTTTAGAAAGCAAAATTAACAAAAGCTTTTATGACTCGTCTACCTACATGTAAGAACACCTCTGTTTCATGTGTTTGACTGCAGTTCCGTTACTTATAGTTCACTAAACAGAATCTTGAAGAAATTATTAAAAAATCCCAAAAGCTATTCTGATAATTTAATATTCATTCTTCATTTTATCACAAGGTCCTCATCAATCAAGAACTCTAAAGCTATCCCCTCTACTTATCAACTTATAAATAAACCCTGTGTTCCGCTGTATGTATGATAAGTACTTTTTTCAGCAGTGCATCACTGCTTAATTCTTCAGAGTTAATTTCTCCTGCGAGTCACTGGCTTTCTTGAGAGGGGACATCATTCTGCTCTGAGATGTTATGACACTGTAGGACAAAAGCTGAAAATTACCATTCTGGTTCCTATTTAATGCAAAATATGGTGAGGTCTATAGTTTGTCAAGCTTCTAGTAAAAACAAACATACAAATGAACAAACAAACAAAAAAAAAGCCAAAAACACAGACCACAAAACTAACCCAATAACAACAACAACATCAAACCCTGGACAAACAAACGAAAAACCCCTGCACTAATCAATATGATGAGTTACAAGAATTATGCTATAAGGAATATGCTTTGCTTCAAAATGTCTATAAAATGTTCTTTGGCTGTCCTATTAATTCTATTGAAAGTAAGTTTTCTACTCAGTCTCAGCCCTGAGCATGCATCTCAGAAACATTTAGTGCAAGGAGTTGCACTTTCACTTACATGTGTTCCAGTTAATGAAATGAAACTGTTCTCATATATGAGTAACTAGGCAGCAGGCTCAGTTTTGGGTGTTTCTCTGCATTTGTTTCTATACAGAGTAGTACTGCAATATGTGTAAGTTCAACATGTGGTTACTTATCAGGTTTCATCAGTGTGAGGAAATCAAAAGTGATTTTTCTCTTTTGTTTGGCTTCAGTGAAATTGCAGCTGTTCCTGTACATGTACATTCCACTGTTATCTTTGCAGATTTACATTCTTTTTCTTTTTTTCCTTTTAGATCTGTTCCATGACATTTGGGCTTTTTACAAAGTTTCCCTTCAATAGTAAATTTTCTCTGCAATAAAGTTTGAAAAGTGGTTCGGAGGTGGAATGTAATTGCTCTTGTTCTTGCTCATGGTTGTGTCTATATGATGCATTGCTCAAGGTGATTTCCCTTTTCTTCCTCTGTAATAGTACGTTCTGTACACACTATAGCAGTATCTTCCATTCTTCTCTGTCCTGAGAAGAGCTCGGTGTCCAATAGTATATGTGAAGTTAAACCTAGCATAGAGCCCTGCTATTTCCTCTCTGATTTTACTGAAAATTTAGACTTTGGTTATTCCTTCTGACTGTCATGCTCAAGAATGATGCTATGTATTTATACTTCTGGAACATCCTGTCATCTACTCACCTAGGCAGACCGAAAGGTCATCCTTGGACAGTTTCTGCCATCTCTCTTTAGACTGGTATGATCCTTTCACTGTATTTTTGACCTTTCATCTATTATAACACAAAAAATAATTATACATGATACTGTACTCCATAGGATCATGCTTCAAAATACTACAATTACTGTGAAAGATCTGGTACATTAGCTGAGAACAATCCAGGTTATTACACACAGCTCTGATCATAAAGAGAGATGAATAATCCTCTCCGCTCTTTTTCTCTGTATCTCTTTCCACTAACAAAAGGTGGAATGATTCTGCCTACTTAAGTGCAGGTGCTTAAAAATAACATAGAATAATAAAATGAAATAAAGAAACTAAAATCCTTTCCTGTTAAAGGCAAAGGAAAGATCATCAGTAAGGAACATTACTACTATCTGTCCATATTTTCAGAATGCTTGAACTCAACTTAAACCAAACATTAAAAACCTTAATTAGGATTTGCATCTTTTCAAGTTAAAATAGCAAGGAAATAAAAATAATGCAACACTTACATGCTGCCTTTTGAAAGGGCGCACATAAATTTATATTGCTCACTGACACAAAAGGCAGTTCATGCCACAATAATAAGACTACAAAACCCATTAAATTAGAAAGCATTGTAGAAAAATGGCACTATCTAGGGATGTGGAACCACAGCTTTTAATAGTAACAGTTTTTTTTCAAAAACTTTTCTATATTATATAGCTGAATGCACCTCAGTATAATAAATAATATCTGCTGATTTCTGATGAAGTTACTTACAAGATAGAACTCAGGAAAAATATGTGTGTATCACTAAGTGTTTATTATATTCTGAGTTCCATTTCTGGTAAATAATTATTTGTATAGTGAAGATATTCAGTAATGTATTACTCTCCAATTTAGTTACTGGAGTTTATACTTAAATGTTAAAATCTCAGAGTTCCAAATCATAATTTGCAACTTTTTTTGTTTGGTTTAGTTTTGTATTTATTTTGAACAGAAAAATTATCTGATTTACAAAGAAGGTTAAGTTGGTGTGCTCTGATTAATACTGTAGATGTGAAGTGGACTACTCAGAAAGTGCAAAGCCTGTTCACAAATCACTGCTGGACTTTAGTCATACGGATATTCTTCTCTGTCATCCAGAAACATGCATTACAAATCCCAAGAGTAACTGTTTCATATAAAAATTAGTTCCGTACGCTAACATTTCTATTTTTTTTATAGAACCAATTTTGTTTAAGAGAATATGTAATTATATATTCAAATATGCTAAATATACATTTATCTCTCTTTATTGAAAATCTGCATACAAATAGTCATTTCTTGATTTCTGTTATACTAATCATAACACTATACACTACATAGCACATACATACACACACGTGCTAAAATTTAGTTCATAAAAATTAAAACTTGTTAGTCTATTTGTAGACTAATAGTCCACTGTCAGGCATTTTGCCATCATATTGATGGCTTCAGTTAAAGGTAAGATGATCTCTAAGACTTGCTGAGTGGCTTGGAGAGTAAGGAAACAAGGGCTAGTTTCTTGTAAAGTTGTCTGGATAAAATCCATTTTAGGGCAGCTTTTGATATTTTGAAGTTCTGTTTCGTTCAGTGCATTGACTACTCCATTCTTCAGAAAAACATGAAAGTTTTAGTTGGAGAAAACAATGTATAACAAGTCTGTAGCCACTAGTTAGGAAACAGATGACTAATGTTCAAGACATTAGCTTTCATAAGAGTACCATCTCTTTTGCTTAGAGCTCTGTGAGCTGCAAAGCAGGAATCTGTAGCTAATATCTGCACAGTTGCTCTTGGATTTCTGTCACACCTGTTTCAAAAGAGATTTTGAGAAAATGATATTAGAACACAATGACACAATTTTTCCTGATCTGTGCTGGGATCCTGTGTATGTCTACCTTATCCATCTGCTATCAACCTACAGTGTTAGCCCTTACTTCTTGATTAGGGTTTACAAGCATGATCCATGTGCACTGGTCCACAAACAGTTCTCTTCAGCAGGAAAATCTTAACAAGTACTATAGAGAAAAGCTGTCTTCATTATCTAGGTCACATGCACAGCACACCAGTGAACCAATCTACACCATCTGGCCCAGAAGTCATTGGATTCTTTCTGATGTTGCTGCACATACTTTCCTTCTGCTCTTTTGAAATTCTAGTTTCAACTTCTCTAGGGTATTTTATTCTGTCTCCTTGCATTTTAGATATTTTTATGTCACATACATAATATGTACAAATGTTATACAAATATATATATACTANATATGTAATTATATATTCAAATATGCTAAATATACATTTATCTCTCTTTATTGAAAATCTGCATACAAATAGTCATTTCTTGATTTCTGTTATACTAATCATAACACTATACACTACATAGCACATACATACACACACGTGCTAAAATTTAGTTCATAAAAATTAAAACTTGTTAGTCTATTTGTAGACTAATAGTCCACTGTCAGGCATTTTGCCATCATATTGATGGCTTCAGTTAAAGGTAAGATGATCTCTAAGACTTGCTGAGTGGCTTGGAGAGTAAGGAAACAAGGGCTAGTTTCTTGTAAAGTTGTCTGGATAAAATCCATTTTAGGGCAGCTTTTGATATTTTGAAGTTCTGTTTCGTTCAGTGCATTGACTACTCCATTCTTCAGAAAAACATGAAAGTTTTAGTTGGAGAAAACAATGTATAACAAGTCTGTAGCCACTAGTTAGGAAACAGATGACTAATGTTCAAGACATTAGCTTTCATAAGAGTACCATCTCTTTTGCTTAGAGCTCTGTGAGCTGCAAAGCAGGAATCTGTAGCTAATATCTGCACAGTTGCTCTTGGATTTCTGTCACACCTGTTTCAAAAGAGATTTTGAGAAAATGATATTAGAACACAATGACACAATTTTTCCTGATCTGTGCTGGGATCCTGTGTATGTCTACCTTATCCATCTGCTATCAACCTACAGTGTTAGCCCTTACTTCTTGATTAGGGTTTACAAGCATGATCCATGTGCACTGGTCCACAAACAGTTCTCTTCAGCAGGAAAATCTTAACAAGTACTATAGAGAAAAGCTGTCTTCATTATCTAGGTCACATGCACAGCACACCAGTGAACCAATCTACACCATCTGGCCCAGAAGTCATTGGATTCTTTCTGATGTTGCTGCACATACTTTCCTTCTGCTCTTTTGAAATTCTAGTTTCAACTTCTCTAGGGTATTTTATTCTGTCTCCTTGCATTTTAGATATTTTTATGTCACATACATAATATGTACAAATGTTATACAAATATATATATACTATATATATTCTTATATATATATATATTATGATTATCTGAATCTATGGCGTAGACATCTTTGAAACACCAATTACCTACAAATGTGGAGTTTCTCATACTCTGTGTTGAATTCAAATTCTCTGTAAATATACTGAACAGGTCAGAAAGATGCCATCAGTACCACAATAATCAATTTCAATAATGAGAAGATGGAGATCACATGGGCAACAAGCAAACTGTTCCCTGGCAAGAATGTGTCATTTTATTATACGTGAGTACTGACAATGCCTATGCTTCTCTTCCTAAATAATTTACTTTGAGAAGCTAAAATAGCAGAGTTCATTTAAGTCACCTCTGAAATACGCATCACACTTTGTTAAAATTTTCGTAATCATCCAAGATTGAACTTATCTATATTTTATATCCTTCTACAAAGTTCTACAAACGTGTAAACCTGATGAATAATCAGTTGCAATAGTTCATAGAATCATAGAATGGCTAGGGTTGGAGGGGACCTTAAAGACCACTGAGTTTCAACCCCCTGCCATGGGCAGGGCTGCTGCCCACCAGCTCAGGCAGATGAGGGCCCCATCCAATCTGGCCTTGAGCACCTCCAAAAATGGGACATCCACAGCTTCTCTGGGCAACCTAAGCCACTGCCTCACCACCCTCTGACTAAAGAATTTTTTCCTAACATCTAACGTAAGATTGTCATCTTATAGTTTAAAGCCATTCTCTTTTATCCTAGCAGTATTAGATTGTGATAGATAATGTATTAGATGTTAGTAGATATGAAATCTTCATCTTTTTTTTTTTCTAAATGTTAATGTTAATTATACTGTTGAAAGTGTTTTTCTGCATATATTTTAGTATGCTTATCATGCATGTTAAGTGATTGAGTATGTTTTTATATATTAAGTGATGTTATGTAACAGAAACTCAATATTTTGGGTGAACATAGCTGTAGAGCTTCATATTCCCTTTTCTTTTTGGTTGATATAAATGAAGGAACTAACAGCACAGTCTTGAAAACAGGCTTATGAATACAACTGTTTGAACAAGCCATTCTCTTTTAGAGAAAAACAAAATGAACAAACACAAAGGAAACTTGGTAGTTTCAGACTGGACCAAATCCAAGGACAGGAAAGTCAATAAGGTCATGCCAATGAATTGCTTCATACCATAACAAAATTTCCTTTTTCAAGTTCCATATGCAGATTTATCTTTGTAGGACCACTGGAAACAAAACAAACGTAAAGATAGTTGCAAGAAGGATTTAGCTTTTACATACTGATTTGAGAATTCATTAATACTGTTTTAATTTCTAGATTTGAAGAAGGCAAGCAGAAATACTGGAAAACATGTCCCATGTACCTATTCACTCAAGGTTATATTTCTGGATGTCTTTTTAAGACAGAAGGACACAGCCTTGCCTTCTATATCATGAACAGCAATGGAAGTGAAGAGCTTTTTTCTAAAAGGCTGAAATCTGATTTCTATAGTAAGTATGTAAAATCACAATTACATATTTTGGTAGTTCTTGTGTCTCCATTTATTCACAATTTGAAATCATTTATCTGTCTATATAAATACAATAAGCTAACTATCAGTATTTGGAATTATGGATGCTGATTTACATCCCTTCCTGTCATCAGCAGTTAAATAAGATCATGTGCACCTTTAACTAGGTGGTATGACTTTGGGCAGTACAATTTGACCTAAAATGTAGTTTCAAGATTAGAATTAAAATAAAATGTATGGATATACTTGGCATATTATATGTCTACTCAGTATTCATACCAGAAAACAAATGCAACATGTTAACTTCAAGTCTTACTAGAAGAAATTTTATATTCCTGATTTTACATTTTCTGATACTATGCATAGTTACAGTGCTTAAAATGAAGGATTTTTTTTTTCTGATAAATATCAAGCAGAAAATTAGGCAGGCAGAAAGAACCCGGAAAAGTCATTATCTTTGAAATATACTTTTAGAGCTTATTATGAATATTTTAGGGTAAAAGATCATTATAAAACCTGTTAAAGTATTTAACTTTGAGAATACTTCTTGTATCTCATCTGGTTAACTATGGAAAATTGCAGCCTGGTTCCTGAATTTTGTCTATTCAACTCCCACTGCTACCAACATTAATCTTGAATGCATTAGATAACAAAACAGAAATAACAAAATACTGACATCAGTTTTGAAATTGGGAAGGCAAGGTTTCATAATATGAAAAGGAATCAAGAAGGACTGAGAAAGCAAATAACACTCTTCTCAACACTTTATTTCCCACTATTGAATACTACTCAACTACAAAGGTCAAACCACTGCATTCTCTTGGACCATCTGTTAATAGCGAGGTATAGATTCAGTTGCACACAGGTAGACACCCAGTGTTTTAACCATATATCTCATCATATCCCACACTCCCTCCAGAAGATGAACACGTCTTGTAAGTTTCATGGTGCTGGATTTGTCAATCCCTCTCCAATACAGAAGTCTCTTCTTTTCTCTAGACCAAATGAACTGTTAGAAAATCAGAGTCCTTCTTTAAGTAATTTCAGTGGTTTCCTGCAGTGAGATGATACATTCCTTTAAATGTGGCACCTCCAATGGCAAGTAGTGTAATGGTTCATTTTGACATTTAGTAAGGATGTTAGCTGCAAAAGTGCATCATGTAGGAAGAAATGTCCACCTTGCTACTCAGGGAAACATGGAAAGATGGAAGGAATTAAAAAATACTTATTTTTAAGAGGTTATTGCATGTTTTCTTTCTCTTTTCCTTAGTAAAGCCCAATCGACCAGAAAATGTGACCTTCTTCTGGAAGGATGACACTGTTACTGTTACATGTAATAAACCAGAAAGAGGCGTGAGGTGCTTGAGACTTGAGCTTCAATACAAAAGCAAATTTGACAAAGGATGGCAAGTGAGTTGAATATGTGTTTAATCAATGTTGGAAGGAGCTGGACATAGCATTTCCATAGAATATAACCTACAGTTGTTTTCTAATTGTTCTCCTCTCCCTCACATTCAAAATAGTTTGTAGGAGAACACTGTTGGATTTTTTTTAATTGTAGAACCTCATCATACCAAAAGTCATTTAGTTTTTAAGTTATATCTACTTGCTACACACAGAACTGAGGACAGTATAAGGGAAAGCTCATATATTCAAAACAGAGCAGCCTCAGATGATGAAAGCAGAATGGAGTTAATAGAAGATCAGCATGAAATAAAAGGAAAGAAAAAAAGATGACAGAGGATTTTTATTTATTCTGGCTAGTTGTTATCTAAATATTATTTCATTGACTTAAATATTTCCAGTCATATATAACTTGTAAATATCTTTTGGAGTAAACTCTCTTTTTTGTATACTGTAAATAGCAACTGTAACATAATACTCTGTATGGTGACTGTTAAGCCCTTTAGCTCATCGTCAGATAATAACAGTGGGGATGAATAAGGAAGAATAAATAGGTCAAGAAGCAGAATTCCTCAGAATTCAGAGAAACAGAATTTTATTTATGAGGTTTTGGTTTTTTCTACTCCTTGTCATAGTCATGATCATAATGGAGTGTAGCATTCTGAAGCTTTATCTTAAAAACTGGAATTAACAATTATACACCTTCCTTCTCAGTCCAGAACTTCTAAGTGTTGCAGAGTTGGAGAGCAAGGCTTTGATCCAAGGAAATGCTATTCTTTTCGGGTCAGACTGAAGAGGATAGTACCCTCTTGCAACGTAGTTGATTACAGCAGTGACTGGGAAGCAGAAACATTTTGGATGAATAGCACATTATTAGGTAACAGCTGTGCTATATTCATGTATTATAAGTGAAAACTGGTCAAAGGTGACTGTAAAAGAAGTTGAGAATGTGCTATCAGTTTTATGTTGCACTATCATGTTCCATCTTCTGTAATGAAAGAAACTTTGTACCTGATGACTCATAACACTAAAAATGTATGCAGTTGTCTATAAAGTTAAAAGTGTCCTTATTATTTGTGTTACAGTAGTGTCTAGGGTCTCTGAGTGACAGTGATGTGATGCATGTTGTTTAAATATTTTGTATATATTTATTTATATACACATATACACAAACATATGCAATTTTACATATTTATGCAAAACAAACATATGCAGGCACTCTGGTAACAGATGATGCATAAACATCAAAACTGAACTTTTAAGAAAAACATTTATGCTCAATTCTTTATGACTGGTTGCTTTAAAATACATTCAGTTGAGCTACAGAACCTGAGGTCGTAACTGTCTGGTGCTCACATTTGCTGAAAATGAGGAAAATATGAAATGGAAACAAACCCAATATCAACATTGCTTTCCCACCAGGAAGACCCATGTAACTGTGTATAATTGCCTTTAATTAGATCTATGATATAAACTACTTCTATTGGTTATCAAAACAAAAGAACAAATTGTAGAACAGACTGTACACTATCCCAAGGCAATACAGACTAACCAGGGAGTTGGTGGAGTCATAATTCCCAGAGGTGTTCAAGAAACATGTAGGTGTGGCTCTTGGGGACATGTTTTCTGGGCATGATGGGAACGATGGCTGGAGTAGATGATCTTAGAGGTCTTTTCCGACCTTAATAATTCTATGATCAGCTAACCACAGAATGCCACCCACTAGACTTTGTTGGAATTATGAGATACCCAAATCACCACTCTACCCAGATCTGAGTTTTCTATAATACAACTAACTCACCCAAAGAAAGCAGTATCCACAAAGCTAGGCGGAAATCCTGAAGCATAAGAATGTGCTGCTTGTGCACTAGTGGTAGGAGCAGTGCTGACCTTCAGAGAAGTCTATCGTGCCATGCATAGTGTGAACCTGCTGTCCTCTGTTGTGGTTGTTGTGGTCTTTCAGAAACACAGAAGACAATGTGTACCTTTGAGAAATAAGAACATGGCAGCCCTACCCACGCCATTATACCAGAGATTATCAGTAGGCATGTATGTGGATGGAAAGGGCAGAAGAGACAAATAGTTCAGTTGTTCTGATTGTCTCTCTATTTCAAGTGACTTCGGCACAGCCCCTTCGATGGAGAAAGCATTTCATTTCAGGACTTCAGAGAGTTATTGCCTCCGTATCACAGGAAGGCATGATGAAAGCTGTTCTTAAGAAATTTCATAATCTCTGAATGCCTCAATGGATGTTCACAACTTTTCTTGTGGCTTTCTGGTAGGCTGAACAAACTGAACAAGTAACGGGCTGCCTCATGGAAAGGAGTGACTGTGGAGTGCTATTTATAGAACCATTGATCCTTTATGAATGATTACCTTAATTTTTCATAGTATTTATCTGAAGAACAGAAGGTCAGTAGGAGAAAAAAAAGTTCTGTGGTGTCTTTACAAAAGCTGCAGGAAAAACAATGAGAATGCCACAAGCTGCTAAAATTCATTAGTTCATATACATAACCGTTGAATTCTGTCACTGGTTACTTTCTGGTCATCAGCACTTACAGTTTGTGGACTTTTTTGTATATAGGGTGAGGGATATCTTCTGTTTGTTTGTCTTATCGTGGGAAATTAGACATTTAGGCTATGTGTAGAAGTCCACTTACAGCTTTTTATCTTAGGAAATAGGATGCTTAGCGCACATGTAAAATTAGTTGCAGCTCTGGTGACTGTAGGTAAGTGTATGTAAAACAGACCTTAGCAGAGAATTGCTGTATCACCCTCAGAGCAGTGGGAGTGCATGAGAATCATCATTCTGAATGCTTCTACTCTTTGCACATATGCACCTTCCTTTGTCCTGTAACAGGTCAGTTTAAACAAATAAAACATGATTTTCTTTTGTTTCAAGGTTTCAGGAAAGTTAGCTTTTCTTTTCAGTTTCAACAGAAGAACTTATTTTTTCTCATTTGTTCCTAGATTTTTATTTTATTTTTTCTTATTAATAAGAGAAGTCAGTGTTCTAGCATGGTTAGGAATATTCGCAGTTAGAGCAAACAATAAAATTTTCACTTTCTTTCTTCTGATTATTCCTAGATTCCTGTGATGATGAAATAAAAGTCCAGTCAAACACAGTAATTCTTATAAGTTGTATGATGACAGTCCTTCTAATGATATTTATTTTCTTGATTCTTCTGTGTAAATGGCAGAGGTAACTATAATTTCACTGGTTACTCCTACTGTAGAACCTTTTCAGATTATAAATTCTTTTGTTTGTTTTTTTTCCTCTCCATATTTCTGTGTTTACATTTGTATTCACTAACTCAGCCAGCACATCTGGTTGATTTGCCATCTTCCCAATCCTAAAGAATGTAGCCAAGAGAATGTAAAGCTTTGACAACTACATAGAGCAGAACACTGCCTGCTGACCAGCTGCAAGTTTGCATGCGTTCCAGATTTTATCAGTCTGAGTAGCTGAAAATCCAGCAGAAAAATATCTCTTTTAGCTTGATGGCTTTATCATTTTGTTTTACTGTACTAATGTAGCAGTACTGCTTTCTGACTTTAACATGTATTTAAAAGAAACCAAGCCGAGGGTACTGACTTGCAGGTCTTATTTGTGGCTTCAACAAGGTATTGAAGTAGGTGTTTGAATGAATGACAACACCATAACAAAACACCTTTTTTGCATTTTTCTTTTCTCTTTGTAGACTTCAAAAATCTGTCATGCCTACTATACCAGATCCAAAATATATATTTACTGATCTCTTCAGTGATCATAATGGAAACTTCCAGGTAAACATTTCCTTCATAGCAAACAGATCTATGAACTTGGCAATACTGTGAATAATCTGAAAGCACCTATTAACACTTGTTCTGTGTTGGTGTCACTGCAGATTTCCTCTGGCCCAAGAGAAAAGCCCTTCCCCCTATGTAGCATCAACAGATCAGCATTATAGTGCTGCTTTGTCACAGCGTAAGAGGAATTGTTGTAGAAAGTAACAGAAAAATTCTAAGAGAAAAATTTAAGGATGTCAAGAGGGTCAGCAACTGGAGAGATGCCAGTGTGGCATTTGCATCAATTCCCTCTAATGACAGCTTTAATCTACAATGAAACTTTAATCCAGAATGCTAATGTTGCATAAAATGTAAACTAATTTTGAATTTAGATTCAGTCAGGACTTGTGTCAAAGAATGTGTGAGCCTACCAAGGAAAGAACATAGGCTATTTTATACATCCCAGCTTTTCCGAAGGCACTATGCTCTGCTCTCTGGTGACAGTGACAGGACATGAGGGAATAGCATGGATCTGTGTCAGGGTTGGGTTCAGCTGGGGGTTAGGAAATGGTTCTTCGCCACAGAGTGGTGAGCATGGAGCAGGCCTGAGGCATGGCCTCAGGCTGCTGGAATTCAAAATGTACTTATGTAGTACTCTCAGAAACATTGTTTGAGTCCTGGGTGGTCCTCTGTGGAGCCAGGAGTTGATATGATAGTGAGTGACTTCCATTATCAGTACAAGCTGGGGGATGTAAAGATAGAGCACAGCGTGCTGAGGAGGGCGTGGAGGTACTAGTGGATGGCAAGGTGAACATGAGCCAGCACTATATTGGATATAAGGAAGAAGCTTCTTACAGTAAGGGCGATGAGGCACTGGCACTGGTTGCCCACAGAAGTGGTGGACGTCCCATACTTGAAGACATTCAAAATCAGTCAGGATAGGGTTCTGAATATCTTGATCTAGCTTTGAATGTCCCTGTTCATTGCAGGGGAGTTGGACTACATGACCATTAAACACCCCTTATATCTCAAGCAATTCTATGTTCTGTGATTCTATCCTATTCCCTTCTAACTCAGGTTATCCTATGATTCTATTATTTCATGATTTAATGTGTTCTCTGTAAGTCATAGGATCTTGAATGCGCTTGTGGAAACCTGTCTTCCTTACTATCTGTTCCTTGCACTATATTTTCTGCTTGCATGTGTTACTCCCTTTTCATCTTCTCCACGGTGTCTGTCCCTGGAATTATGCCATTGCTTAAAGGAAAATCTAGGTCTATGCAGACAGATTTCTTCTGATTGATCACTTAGAACCTGCCACTATCAACCTTTTCGTTCTCCTAGGAATGGATAGATAAAACTGATCATGTAGTGGTGCAAAGCAAATTAGAATATGAAGAGCTAGAATGCATCATTGAGGAGGAAAATCAGCAAATAGAGAAGAAGAAAAGTGACAAGCAGGAACCTAGGGAAAAAATCTTCAGCTTTTCAGGAGCAACTGAAAATAACCATCCCAAAGCAGCTCAGAATGCCCGCCTGATGCCAACATTCAATAATATGATTTCCTTTGCTGGCCTCCAGAATGTAGTGAATGATGACATGTATGTCATGTTATAAAACCAGCATAATTCAGAAGGTATGAAGAAATGATATGTAAGACCCTGATGAGTTTAGCAGAGAGGCTGAATAGAAAATATCATAACAAGTAGATATAAAGATACAAGTCTGTGTCATCTGGTTCAGTACTTTCCAAGGACTTATGATCTTATGAGCTGACTCAATATTTGTCATAAATGTCTAACCATTTGCAGAGTTAAGATTTGGAATTCTAGTTGGTTTTTATCTGTATGATTTAACTAGGCCCCATTTTCATGTTATGATCAGGAGAGAACAAGAGCTGTTCCATGATACAATTTCAACAGTCAAGAATCAACCCTTGTGCTTATGTAGTGCAAACTACATTATTATTTGCAAATGAAGAGAGAAAATCAAGGTGTTAATCTTCGAATGGTCTTTTTTTTCTCAAAGGCCAGACCATGTGCTGTCCATTTTCGTAGGGATAACATATTGCTTTACTATATGTATCTCCTAATATTAGAAGTGTTTGTTTTTGTAAGCTGCTTCTCCAGTTGTGAATTTTTTCTCGTGGCACACATCAAAGGTTTTAGAAGAGAAACAATAGGTCATGTGTCTATGAACAGAAAATGGAGGATGTACAGTGCTGAGTTACAATTTATCATGTAAGTAGCTCCAGAATAGCAAAGCTTTATGGTCTGAGGTCAGATCCTCATTATCTTACAGCGTCTCAATATGACTATGCATCTTCTTGTAGAAATCAGTTTCATTTTGTGCAATATTTATATTTAACTAAGGTTCTTTTATTTCAAACTATTTTTAACATAATGAAGTAGGATTTTAAACTGTAAATAAAAACTTTATTCTCAAATTCTGTTCTAATATTTTCTAAAACTTTTTAATGTCTGATTTTTTACTTAAAATGCTGCATACTACAGAGTCAGATCTCATAAACAAAATCTTAACTATTCTGTAAATTACCCTGTAACACCTAAGCTACATTTGACTTCAAAATAAATTTTGTAAAGATGTTATGTGCTAAAATATCTGTGGTATATGTAAGGTCTCATAGATACATTGTAATTATATGCTGAAATAGTTCCAGATCTTTACATGAACATAAAAAAGTGTTTGAATGATTTTATCAGTTCAATAAACTTTGTCTACTGCATACTTTCATCAATTAATTACTGCAAATTGCAGATTGCACTTGTCAGAAAATTACTGGAATTAGTAAAGTAATCTTATCTCAGAATTTTAAAAATCTTTTAAAATACAATTCCCAAGAACATGCCCGACATTCTTGGGAATTGTATACAGTAATGTAGATATATTAGTTTCCAAAATTGTTTTCTGATGACCCAGTTTGCCATACAAGGACAAATAGAGAAATTATATACCAATATCTGCAAAACTTAACTGAGGAAACACATTTCTCTAGTTTCTCTTGACATTACCTTACACTTAGTTGTACAGTAACAAGAAAATCAAGCTAACAGAGGATTTCCTGAAATCTTGACAGTATTTCTATCTTTTCATATCTAAATCAGAATTATGCAAGCTTTTTCAGGGTCGTTTGTGCTTTAATACATCTTTTAAAATGGATTTTTAAAATAAAGATAATTATGTAATATTTAAATAGTATAGTAATAATGCAATGAATTTTAAACAAATACAAGCTTTATATAATCTGATCAGCAGAATATACCTTAACTCAGGAGTTTGTAGCTCATATAAACTGGCATTATTGCATGAGAATCAAAGAAGTTACAACAAATTACACTTCATATGTACCTCTTCCAGTAATGACAGAAACAGTAAAGTGAGAAGTAAAGTTCAGAATGCATTGCTTAGCTCCTGCATGTCTGAACTACGCATACATTTGATTATCTAAAGAGCTAGATAGATACCTTAATTTAACCATTTTCTGTTAACAAATATTTTTCTATCTGAATTAATTTTTTTTTCACATTATTTTACTGAAATTTTACTTGAGAAGAAAAAGAAGACCCATGGAAATGAGTTGCTACAATGGCATTCCTGAAATGGAAATTTACAATCGTTTAAATTTTTAGTATGAACAGAATCACGGAACTGTAGGGGTTGGAAGGGACCTCTAGAGATCAAGTCCAACCTCCTGCCAAAGCAGCTCCCTAGCCCAGGTTGCACAGGTAGGCGTCCAGGCGGGACTTGAATGTCTCCAGAGAAGGAGACTCCACCACCTCTCTGTGCAACCTGTGCCAGTGCTCCATCACCTTCACTGTGAAGAAGCTCCCATGCACATTTGGGTGGAATTTCCTATGCTTCAGTTTGTGACCATTTCCCCTTGTCCTATCACCACACACTGCTGAGAAGAGTCTGACCTAGTCCCTTTGCCTCCAGCACCTTAGATATTTATAGAGAATAGCTTGTATCATTTTTTATAGTCATAAAGTTTATTTTTGCAAATGTGTACAACCATAAATACAGAGTATATAACAGACAAGAAATTAAAAATACAAAAATTGCAGATACATAGACATTTATTTTAGAAGCACTGTGTGTGTACATATATATATATTGCAACGTAGAGAATTAGCTAAATAATAAACTCCTCATCCTGATTGTCAGTTATCTGATGGTTACATAGCCATGCAGCCTGTCTCAAGGTAGGTTTGCAGTGACTCATGCAAACCTAGCTACAAAAGAGCAAATTAAATAGACAGCCAAGGAAAGGCATGTTCAACTCCCCACAGAGAGAAGAAGGGAACATGGCAGCTTTAACATGCTCCCTTTTTGTTTATTCAAAGTTGTTACATTCTTCAAAGGCATGAGTTCCTCAGATGCTACAGCTTGTTCCTGATTATATCCCTCAGAAAGGCACAAACAGTGTATCATATGGTAGTCCAGATTAATTGAACTGTGTTTTTTTTCAACAGCAAAATAAAAAAGTTGCGTATTTATACCTTGTATAATTTATGTTCTTGCTATATCACTGCTGGACAACGTTGCATTGATGGACTGCACATCTATACTGTTAACTTGGCTTTTGATATGTGATTTTCAGTGAGAGAAAGAATAAGAGGAAATCACTTTTTTTCTTTTTAATGAAAAAAAAAGACCCACAAAAACCAAGTAACAGAACTTACTGAGATCAGTCTTGCAATTTCTGATAATTTCCCTTAATTAGTGATGCATAGAGATGCATCACTAACTAATCTAGTTCACAATGTCTATACATGGTCAGTGACCAGCAGGCCTAGTTCGCACACAGTATTTTTCTGTCAACTCCTGGCACAAGATTTTGTGGATCAGAATAGCAGGTGTACACTTGCTCAGCACAACAAGTGGTCCCTTCATGCATCCACACTTGCAGTGTGGCAAACTTGCCTAGAAGCCCTAAACCTGCAAGCTGAGAAGCTGCAACTGTTTGGGGTTCCTTTCCTTCTCATCTGCATGCAGCAGTGGGGCAGAGCCCATTTTCCTCTACCCCAGCACCAAAAGGGGAAGGGGCAGCAGAGCAGCTGGTCCTGCCTCTGTCTTCCCCTGAGTTGCTACCAAAAGCCACAGAGAGCCACTGAGCATCCACAGTGCTCACATACCACAGCAGTCATAGAGTAGGATTAGTGGGAGGCAGCAGCAGAGCCAGCAGACTCACCCACTCCTCTCTACCGCCCCAAAACTTGCTAGTATGCTCTCATTTCTCCATCATGGGCTGCAGCTGAAGAGCCTGCATCTGCTTCCTAGTGCAGTAATGTGATTTCTTAAACTGAAATCTCTGGCATTAATGATAGGGTTTGTGCCTGCTTTTCCTTTGACTAGAACTACTGATTTTCTAGTCTTAGAGAAGTGTGAATAGGAGAAAGAAATAATATGCAGTGTATTAAATGAATCTCTCTGTATATACATAAATAGCCTGAAAATGTTTTCAGAAGAGAGACTAAATATATTTATCTTTCTGGATTATATAATACAATAAGTATGAAAAAAGGAGTGGGACAGCTCTTTAATATATCTTGCTTTCTTCTTCTCCACTGTTCCTTATCTCAATATGCTCAAAGACTACAACCTTTTTGGTAAATGGTTTCTTGATTGATACTGCTCTGTGAAAGATATCTATTAAAAGGTAGCCTCTATGACTGTGCTTCTGGATGGCTGTTAAAGGGAAGAATATAGTCGTGTTCAGCTTTAATGAGAAAACAAAATGGGTTGATAAATTGTGAGCAACAGGTCTTGCAAGGAGAGAGAGATTGATCCAAGCCCTACTAGCCAATTACAGAAGTTTCCAAAGGAAGCATTTCAGCACAATCCCTACATAAGATGAGGAATTCCTAATATCTGCCAATACATATAACTCATATGACTCCTTTAGAAAGCTTAGGAAGAGCTTAAACTCATCACTAGTAAGATGGAGAGGGATATGTATTATCTACACTACTGTTTCTTGGAATAGACAGCTGTATTATCCAGTGACCCTTTAGTGTTATGTAGTACATGGAAAAAGGATAATTTCTCATTTTGGTAGGCCATCTCTGGGCTGCAGAACTATATATTCTTCTCCTCTGAATCATCCAGTCTGAATGAAGTTTGTTTTTGTGAAAGGGCTGAACTTCATTTGAAAGGTGAAGACAGAGCACATGAACACACAATGGTTTTTAATAAATATAGGAGGTTCTTCTCACTAAAAGAAAGAGTAATAAGAAACTGACTTCTGTACAGTCTGTGAGTCTTCTAGCTGCTGAACTGTGAGGCTAAACATGGAGGGAGAAAGATCAATTCCTACTTTTCCCATTTGTGATGATGGGAAAATATCAGCTCCCCTTTCTCTCACCTGGTATCCTTTAGGCCTTGAGCACTCCATGAGAAAAAGTGTTCAGTGAAGCATAGTGTTCTCTAAAATGACTTAATGCTTTCAATTATACAAATCACAGGGTGGGGACTTCTGTATCTGAGCAAAGGGAAGCACATCACCAATATGCAAAAGTCTCTCTGTTATAGTGTTACTGTTATTGCTCAATCATGAACTCAGATGTTGCTCACCCATTGAAGTCACTGGGAAATTTTGTCTGCACAAGAGGCCAAAACATTAAAGAAATGTTTCGCCAACAATAACAGTAAACAATGTTTTTTATCTGAAATTCATAATGGACAAATTTTCAAATATTTTTTCTAGCAGTACTTAAATGCATTCACAGGGGCAATGGAACACCACAGCTACTTAGCACAGGACAGAAATGTTACCCAGCATTTGATGGCTTTATAGGGGGAAATACAAACTAGGCCAGCAGAACTGGCATACAGGTCTGCTAGGTAAATAATCATATCTCCAACGTACTACATTGCCATAGACTAGATGAAACTAATGAAAACACTCAAAAGTTTGCCCCTACTTTGCAGCAGATTTTGGCATGAAAATTACTATTGCCACTGGAAAACTGAGATGTTTTGGGATTTCTGCCTCGTTAGGTAGCCAAGACCTCTGTCTTCATTTCAGCTCAAAATTCTTCATCCAGGAGCAGTGAAGATAAAAGAAGTCTACTATAGTTCAATCTGCCTATACTTGTTCCACTTTGTTGTATCTAACTTCTGTATATTGAGTTAACCCAGGGCTTTTTACATAATAAAAAAGGAGAGAACACCCTAAAGAGCCTGACTTCAGGTTTTTATGAGTCTCTAGAAAGGCTCAAAATGGCAAAGTCACTGGAAACAGATGTTTTTGTTTTGTATTACATTCAGCAGATGTTGTTCATAAAATGACTAAGGTTGAGATGGGGGCCTTCTTGTGCAATTTTTCTCCATTAGTTTTCACTCCAAAATATTTGAAATTCAGTACAAAGAACATCAGTAAACAAAGGGTCTATAAGATGATTGAAAGCAAAGTTATCGCTCATGGTATCGCAGTGCATGCAAATGTCTTGTCACTTGCATGCTATTTTGCTATTTTGCAGAAGATGTTAGATCACAATCAACAACATAAATGGGTACTGGAGAAGATCTCCACATCAGAAAAATCTCAGAGTTACCACCCTCCTGGACTAAAACAGGTAGCACCATTACTATGGTATAGATTGAAAACAGGAGATAATATAGGCAGGCAAAAGAGAGTCCGCAATTCCTCTTAACTTTGATTAAACTCGCAACTGTGTGGTCACACCATCTCTCGTGTTGAATCTAGTCAAATCAGAGTTGTCTGCAAACCTTACAAGCTGACTGTGATGCAGCTTTTGCCACATTTATGGAACTCAGTGGAAAGACTGTCATCAGCAATGAATTGAAGGAAATGGGAGAAAATGGGTGTATTACGCACTATATCTTCAAGAAACAAAGGTAAGAGAACAGAACAATCCATTTCAAACAATAAGACTTTATTTCAAATATTATTTATCAACCTCTTAGAGAACCATTTACTTTGATGCAAAAGCAACCAAAGAAATATTACAACCATAAAGCTACCTCAACTGTGCTCTGTTGTATGTCAAAAAAGAACCTGAGAACTTGGCAGCATTTCCACATATTCAGCTGGGCAATGGGCAGAATGTGATACCTGTTAAATGGTGAATCTGTTATTTGTTCTGTTGCAAGATGTTTTGATGTGACTCTTTGAAACTGTGAAACCAAAGGAGTTGAAAGATAGAAATTACGTGAACTTTTGTTCCAGTGCTGCTTATATAGTTACAGGAAATTTCTTAGAAATAATTGAAATGACTCTTTTAAGAAAAGAAAGAGTAATCTGACTGCAAGGAGATTTTTAGAAATGATGACTAAAAATCTTGCCTATATGAACTGCTGTGATTTTTTTTTACCACAAGTACATTAACTGTACCACAGTCAGAAAATCTATAATCAGTACAATACTGATATCTTACATTAGCTAATAAAATTTTAATTTTATTCTAGACTTCCAGGTGCTGTTTAAGCAGGACACATTATCAATCATTGCTAGAGAATAACAAAACCTGAAAAAAAACCAAAGATTAAGTTCCTCTTCCTTTTTTTCTCCTTCAGCAAATAGGCAAAAAATATTTTGTTTTCATACTTCTGGCCTTGTTTAACTACAGGAACAATCACAGTTCCACACAGAGTCATAGAGTGGCTGAGCCTGGAAAGTACCTCCGGAAGTCATCAAATCCAACTAAGGGCAGGATCATCAACAGCGGGTTGCCCAGATTCTGTCTGATTTTGAGCATCTGCAAGGATACTCCACAGCTTCTCTGGGCAACCCTATGTCCCTACCATGACAGATATGTACCCAATTGAATTGTTTTAAATGGAATTTCCTGTGTTTCAGTTTGTAGCCACTGCCTCTTCTGTCACTGAGATACAATGAGCACAGCCACATCTTCTTTACTCCTTCCCTTCAGGTATTTATGGACAAGATTCCTCTGATCTCTTCAGGCTGAACAGGCCCACCTCTCTGTCTGTCCCTGTATGGAAAGTTCTTCAGTCCCTTGTTCACCTTTGTGACCTTTCACTGAACTCTCACCAGTATGTCCATGCCTCTCTTGCAGTGGGAAGCCCTGCACTGTTCTCAGCACTACAGATGTTTCTCACCTGGGCTGAACAGAGAGGAGGATCACCTCTCTTGACCTGCTGGCAAACCTCTCCCTAATGCAGGCCAGGGAACACCTGGCTTTCGTTGAAGCAAGAGTGAATTGCTAGCTCATGCTCAATCTCCTGTCCACTACCTCTGCCTTCCCTGCAAACCTGTTTTTCAGATGGGCGGTTGCAGGCTAGTGCCTGGGGTTGTTCCACCCCAGGTGCAGGATTTTGAAATTCTCTTCACTGAACTTCTTGAGTTTCTACCGCTCTATTTCTTCAGCTTGTCAAAGTCTTGCATATTTTTTTGTACAAACAAATTACTTTGCACAGACATCACTTCTATGTAGTTGCAAAATGTGTGCTTCATCCATCCTCTTGATCTGTACTCATGCAAGAAATGATGCATCGTGGAGGTGGCAGTTGATAAACATCTGTTGCTATAACAAAAGTGTAATAAATTATTTTTTAACATGTTTATTAAGACAGTATTTAACAGGCAGCACTCAAGACCTCACTCTTGTTTGTACTCAAGACCATGAAGAATGCACAGAATTATAGGCATTATATGTTACAGAAGCCAAAATTCTGAACTAAAACAGAAGGAAGGAGGTAGGTGAGACAAGAAATGGATAGCACACAAGCCATAGTAAATCTAACACTCAAACAGTAGAAAAAATATTTTCTGATGTTTTGGCATCATTCTACTCTTAGGATTCTAAGAGAAGGAAGAGTTAAGGATGGAATACACTGATGCCTTTCACACAGAATACATAGAAGTTTACAATTTCATCTTTGAAGACAAAAAAGAAACCTTGTTTATGAAGTCAGCCTGAAGGGTAAAATGATTTAGAAAATCTAACAGAAATATGTTCTCTAAGATGTAGATAAGCTATCAGGCCACACAAGAGCTGAGAAGGCATCTTAGTAGTATCAGATGTGTTTCTGTCATTGAAGATGACAGTATAATCAACTGCCTTTGGGTATTATGGAAAAACATCATTATCACAGCATCCTGTGTTCTTTCACATATAATTCCAGTTCATTACATCAGTACATTAATTTCATAAGCATAAGAATCCTTAAAGGGTCATATAGGCTAGAGGACAGTATCATACATGATGTACTGCAGAGGGATTTAAGGATATTAGACAGCTGAGGACAAAAGATAATATTCATACTGAGCAGAACCAACAATACAAACTGAAAAGTTTGATGTAAGTAAATCTGTGCATGAATTAGACTCTAAAATTTAATCCATGAAGAAGTTGCCTTCCCAAACTGGAGAAATACAGTGATCTCTGATACAGTAACTTTTAGCTACGGAAAGAATGCAGTTGTGGAAACTTTCTGTCTTCACTTCCATGACTAGTGATGCCACTGTAAAGTAGGCTCTGTTTCAGAAACCCTTTGCAGAGTGCTTCAGAGTGGGTGCTGGTCAGAGCAGGTGTCATTCATGCTATCAGTTGCGTCCATCTGCAGTGCAGACGTTACCCTATATTTAGTCACTCCGGCACTTTTCCACCCTCCTTCACAGGCAGTACAGAGAAAGTAGCACTTTTAAGGAACTATTCATTTCATTCTAAAGAAAACAACAAAAGTAGGCCTGGTGAATTGTACCCCAGTAATCTTCTCTCAAATGATAGTAATATAGACTCAAGACAAATAAATAAGAGGTGAGCATGGTGAGTATGCATGCTGTAAACTTAGAAAAGATCATTGCTACCTGAAGACCCCTTTTTATGTCGAATTCTTTTTCAGAGACCTCTGGGTGTTGGATAAGATCTATACACTTCTGTAATCAAAAATTAAATGATGAACAGAAGTTTATTTCTAATGACAGGTGGTGGGACAGTTCAGGTTCAGCTTTGAATTGTAGGTATCTAAAAGTAGCCCTTGAATGTAGAGACTGGTTTCAATGCTTCAGTTGTCCACATGGGTTTTTGGCATCACCAGAATTGCCCACAATCTAGTGCCTGGTCTCTAGCTGTCAGGCCAGATTTCACTGTTCTCCCACATATCCTGGATCATATCTGACTACCATCTGTGGGTGTCTGTGATACCTGAAGGCATCTCACATGGTATGCAGCTGAAGCATGTTGACCTGTTATTTCAAATGTGAAATAGGTGTCCAAGTAATTCTACAGTCAGTGGATATCTGGGAAAGCAACTTAGAGCACTTAGAGGACCCAATTTAGATGTCTACTTTAGTGTGAGTTGAATAGCCCTCCAAACTCTATTGACTTTATCAGCCAGACTACGTCCATCATCAGGTTTGTTCATTAGAAACAAAATTCTTCCCATTACCCACATGGAAGAAGTTCTTAAATTGTCATTTATACATAGTGCATTGTTTTGCCTCTATCCCATCTTCAAAGCTTCTCCTGGTTGTTCATTTATAGGTATGAGTCTTTTTCTACTCTCCCCACATGAAAGTCATCCAGGAATCTCAACCAATAGTTTCCATGTGAACATGGGAGATCTACCAAGAAGTGTACTAGCAGAAATCTAAAACAAGCTTTGATGTTCCAAGAAGATAATATGAGACCACACGGACAATTGTCCCTGTTAAATATTAAATGCAGATTATTTTGATCTCAAGAAATACAGTTCTCTGAAAGAAGGAAATAAATAATAGTAAATGAAAACACACCAAATACGAATATTTTTAATGTGGGTTGAGCCATTCCACATTATTTCTTCTTGTTTTCTTTTGAGACAGGACTGTTCTAGTTTATTAAAAATATATATATATTAACTTTCAAAGTTTATATAACCATTCATAATTTTTAAATGCTTAACATCTAATTTTATGAGTACATATCCATTTTTGGCTACCTAAAACTAGGTCCATGACTTCAGAGCTGGAATGATTTTCAAATATTAAAAAAAGTTTCTGGTCAAAAATGAGATTAATGAGTGTATAAAGCATTCAGGGTAACTTGAGTGCTAGATCTTGTTCTTACAGAAGTATATCCTGGTTATAAGTGCCATAGTCTTATGCTGACTGTGTTAATTAACACATTTTGTCGTATTACTATGTCACATGAACCAACAGACACAGTTTATGATATTTTTTGTGGAGATTACAAGACTTTGAGAGTGTGAAGGGGACATAAGTGCATACAGCATTTTGCCAAACCTAACTTTAAACATAAGAATTAAGAGCATGTCATCAATAGACAAATCACTGAGTACTTATATAAGCGAGCAATTGTTGATATTGTTATTTCATGTATTGCTTTAACTACACAAAGTATAATCAAATATTACTATCTACTGGAGCTCTGGAAATGCTTAGAGAGAGTTTATAGTGCAGTAGGTATACAAAAGTTTGGATGCTAGCTAAAATTCTCATCACTACACAGTTTAAAACTGATGAGCTACTTATGGCACTGCAAACTTTCATGATAGGGCACTCCAGGGAGCAGTGGGGTCACCTCTTGGCCCTCTCTTCAGAATGTGCAGCCCAGTGCCCACACCCTCTCCTCACAGGACATGCCTTCAGCCCTGCTAACAACTTTGATGCCCTCCTCCAGGTGACTTCAAGAACATTAATGTCCTTTTTATACAGCAGAGCCCAGAACTGTATGCAGTATTTGAGGTGAGGCCATACCACCACTAAATACACAGGGAGAATCACCCCTTTTGACACAGCTGTCAATGCGGTGTTTAGCACACCATAATGCGGTTTGCCCTCTTACACACTGCTGTCTCATGCTGATCTGCTGCTACCATCACCACTCAGGTCCCCTCCTTCTGAGCTGCTCTCCAGCCACTTGTCTCCCAGTCTGTGCCTGTGTCCAGAGCTGAATGCTGAAAAGACTGTGAAAGTGTTAAAGAGGAACATTAAAACCAGGTGATAATTAGCAAGAGTTGGGGAGAGGATGAGAAAATAAAGAAAGGAAGACTTGGAGCTAGGGATTAGCAGGAATACAGAATTTACTGTAGCCTTTATGACACATTTCCCTTATGACCATGGATAGAGAAAAGCTGGGTACAGCTAAATCCAGTGAAGGAAAGATGAGGCTACTGCACAGCTGTGCTTTGATCAGGTATATGTACCACATATCACAGAAAAGGGGGAAAATAAGAGTGTCACAACTTCCCTGATGTTTTTCCAATACATCCACACCTCCTTATTATTTCACCTCTATAAATCAATTTTTTTAATCTCAATATCCACTCTGTTATGCGGCTTCAGAGTCACTGGTCAAATGTGTACCTCCATCCCCCTCTAGTGGGAGGTTCACATAGAATTTCCTCATTCCACTTTCCACTGTGCTTCAAATTAAAACAACAAAGAAAAACCCTGCTCTGCGTGCTCCCCAGCCTCAATTCTACTTCAGTGAGTTTGTCTGTGTGGGCAAACGTGCACCTATGGGCTCTGTTCAAATTAAAAATTGTCCAAATACAGCTAAATTGAATTCATCAATATATGAATATGCTACGTCTGAGAACTGAAATGAAGGATCACAAGATTCTCACTTCATTAAAAGTACAGGATTAACAGTATAACAGTGACTAAGTTTTGTGTCTGAAGATGTCTACATCTTCTGGTAGTGTGCATTGCATGATAAGATTGAAAAAAAATGATTGTTATAAAAGTAGATGTTTCTGGAAAACCAGAATCCATCTTCCATTGTCAGAGATTTTCTAGGAAAATCATGCAAATTCTCTATTTTCCCATGTTTTGGATATATAATTTGAGATCCTGCAATCTTTCTTGAAGAATAGCTGAGCTTTCACTGTGGCCACTAAGATAAATAGAAACCCTACTCTTAGCACTCGTACTGCTACATATTCTGAGAAATCAGACCTCAGGCATCTCAAATTACTACCCCAAATTAGCTGGCACTTTTGACAATTCCCTATCTGTAAAATGGAGAGAATGATACCACAGGGACATTATGAAGATAAATTCATTAATTTTTGTTAATAACTAGGATACTATGAAAAAAAAAAAGCACTAGGGAAAAGCCCATTAGAAAATGAATAATTATGTATTCAGTATGAGGTTTGGATGGTGTGCAGAAAAATTAGTCATGGGGCCATATAATAAATGGTGAGAAGAAAATGAAATACTGTATGACTGATCATTTTGTGAGCCCAGTCTGTCTTGTGCACTGAATGTGTCAGTGGTCCTGGGGGTGGACTTGGCTGTATAATTAAAGACAGCGTCATAATACACACACAAAAGACCACTGTAATTCTCTTCTATATCCCATTGTATTGTGATTTTTTAATCCTAGCATTTATTTGCAAACTATCTTGTCAGGTGATAAATCTTAGCTTAGAATATGAAATAAATTGCTGAATGTTATGGGAAATTGCTAGGTCTGAGCTTCAGAAATAATGGAGCTCTCTTTTTTACTTCAGTATAATCTGTTAAGCTTGTGAGAGAATCAAAAGGATGATCGTTTGGACACCTTTGAAAATGCTATGACATTGCATGAACATTAAGCCTTTCCTTGTACTGGAATTGACTGCTTTGTGAATGAAATGAAGCATAGGTCAGCCATGTGTCTTTGCATACATCTGTAGAATCCAAGAAATCTACATATTTCTCAGAGCTGGCATGCAGAAAATGCTGCTATGAGCCTTGGGCATACTCTATGGAATATGAAGGTAGAGAGTCCTTTGAAGCTGAGTTTGTATAAAAATAGTCTCTTTAGAATTTCGAGCCATTTTCATAGTCTAGAGGCAATAAAGAAATCCTTATTTTCTTTTCAATCATTTGAATAAAATAATACACACACAAGTGGTTCTCTTCATCAGACTCGCCCAAAATTCTGACAGAAGAGGTGTAAAAACCTGGACAACACATATCAAGAAAGAGGCTAGCAGATCTTAAAGCCACTGAAAATACAAACTTTTAGATAAGGTAGAAAAAGCCTGCAGTTGTGTTACTGACAGTTGCACCTGAGACACAGACTGCTGTGAAACAGCACAAAAGCCTTGAGGTACACTGAATACCATCCATAATCCAAAGTCTTCCAAGTACATGTGGCTATTCTGTCAATGTCTCAGTAGCTGATTGCTTTGCCAAGCTTCCTTATGATTACATCTCTACTACGTTAACTGTATTTCAAAATCTGCCTTCAAGTTAGTTCAAAGCTCATTACAATCACTAAAAAGAAATTGCCATTGGCTTCACTGCAGATATCATCAGTTGGCTCTGATCCACTTCACTGCAGGGTCTGAGGGAACCTGTCAGCCCTTTCTCTACTTTCAATGTCTGGGTGGCATCTGGCCATTTACTTTCACTGTAGTTGGAAGAGACAGGACTAAGGTCAGAGAGTCATCTTATCTTCCCCTGATTACGGGCTAGATTACATTGCCAGAGATATCGTTTGTATATCATATGAATAAAAAGTTCAGGTAGATGAGAAAGCACAAGAGGGTCTTTGTACAAGTAGATGGTAGAATTTAAGCACTAGATGCTGAGGGCAAATCATTCCTGTCACTTGTTTGTTTTGACATTTCTGAGGTTCTCCCCCCCACAGTAAGCCTGCATTATATTTGCTCTGAAATGTGGTGGATACAAATTTACAGTCACAAGTAAGTATCTAGAGGTAATGTACTCACCTCCTGGGTGTAACAAAACCTATTTAGAGAGTGAAGCTGCTTAAACAGTTCTGAAAGTCCTCTGTCACCTCACTCCTTCCAGTACCCTAAACAATTGAGAAATTGAGTTGATAAAATGTTCCTTGTAGGTACACTCTTCTGGAGTTGCTTATACTTGGAGTAGTTTGTAGTCTATAGTACTGCTGAAAATGCAACCAAATTCTCTGCTAAACAAATTCAGCTATTTCTAGAAAACAAAATTGTCATGACTGTTACTTTTCCTTGGAAGGAAATGAATATACTTGTCTACAAACAAATGTGCACATGAATGTATGCTTAAATATATGTCTGTGTGAAATATACAGAGTTTCATTTCACGAAGTAATGCGTTCGTTAGTCATCAAGTTTAATAACGGTCATGTACTCTATGCTGAAGAACAGCCTTTATTACTTTGGGTAATAGTAGCCAAGTTAAGTACCCCTGGTGGTTTGGACAACATTAGAATTTGTCAAAATACATTCAGTACTAGATGAGCCTGACAAAGGCCAGTGCTGGCTGAAATGTGGAAATGTTGCAAAACGGAATGAGAGACGTGTTGATTTTCCAGCACAAAATGAACATTTCTTTATCAACCTTCCTGATTAAGTAAGTTAGCACCAAAGCAAAATTGCAAGTAGTATACAATAGGGGAACTTTGTTTTGTATTTCAGCTTACTTTTAGTCATTGCTTTATATTTTTAAAATAGGTATTTCTATATATGAGGCTTCACACTGTAAAGATCATTCAGCAACTCTATGGCATATTTCTCTTGAATGATTTCCATTTCTAATGTGAAATGGTGTAAGAGACTACTTTCCTCTTTGTCAGGAGGCTATATAGTGATGGTCATTGGTGCTTAGTCATAACATTTTAATTTGGCAAACAACTAGCAAGACAAATCTTTTGCTGTGTGTACAAGACCATATAATTAGCTGAACTTCTGAATTAAATGTAATCAAATTGCGGAAACAGGCTAAAACCAATAGTTGTGATGAATGATGTGACAAAAAGAATCTAACTAAAGAAGGGGTCTGTTCAGGAAAAACTAGGCTCCAGTAGTACCAATGTTTATTAGGCCTGGAATGTTGTCTCTGATCTCACTACAAACAACTGTTATGCAGAAGGGAAGAGAGATTAAAATTGGTCCTATTATTTTCAGCGAGGGAAATTGTGTTAGAAGTCCTCATGTATACAGATGTCAGCATAGGAACCTTGATCTGATTGGGGAAGAGTGAGAAGATGCATGAGATCTTATTGTGCTTTCAAACATGGTGAGCTCAGCTACTTCTGAAAGATAAAAAGAAGTGGTACTTTTCTGTTTCTGTGCAATGTAGAAAAACTGCAATGAGATGCCCTAAATTCCTCCCAAGAACTGCTTTGATGCATGTTACCTCAAAGATGGATTGTAAAAGAGAAGTGAAGAAAGAGGAGAGGAGAGGAGAGGAGAGGAGAGGA